>OVBJ01000127.1:0-97500 GCA_900406535.1 Noccaea bulbosa | reverse complement strand
TGAAAATCGAGCGCAAAGACATCGACAAGAGGAAATTCGATTCCTTGAGGAGACGACAAGTGAAGGAAGAGACTGAAGCGTGGGAGAGGATGGTTGATGAGTACAGAGATTTGGAGAAGGAAATGTGCGAGAAGAATCTAGCTCCGAATCTGCCTTATGTGAAACATATGTTCTTGGGATGGTTTCAGCCGCTGAAAGATGTGATTGAGAGAGAGCAGAAGCTGCAGAAGAACAAGAGCAAGAAGGTTAGAGCAGCTTATGCGCCTCACATTGAGCTTTTGCCTGCTGATAAAATGGCGGTTATTGTGATGCATAAGATGATGGGTTTGGTTATGTCTGGTCACGAAGATGGGTGTATCCAGGTTGTTCAAGCTGCTGTCAGTATTGGCGTAGCTATAGAGCAGGAGGTATGATATTTGTATCCGAGTGTGTAGATTAGGGATGTGAAGAAATGAGTTATGAGTCGTTGTTTTGGTTGTTTTTAGGTGAGGATTCATAACTTCTTGAAGAGAACTCGGAAGAACAATGAAGGAGACTCACCAGAGGAATTGAAGGATAAGCAATTGCTTAGGAAACGTGTTAATAGTTTGATTCGAAGGAAAAGGATGATTGATGCACTAAAAGTGGTGAAATGTGAAGGTATCAAACCATGGGGGCGAGCTACACAAGCTAAGGTCTGTGGCGTTTTTCAACCCTTTTGAGGGAAATTGGTAATATTTGCAGTTTAAAAAACTCATCTTCCTTGTTGGAATCGTATCAATTTTTCAGCTTGGAAGCCGTCTGCTAGAGCTATTGATCGAAACAGCGTATGTGCAACCTCCACTGACTCAGTCAGGGGACTCTATACCTGAGTTTCGACCTGCATTCAGACACAAGTTTAAAACCGTGACCAAATATCCAGGGTGAGAAAGAATCCACGAAATGCATATGCATATGATAAGTTACTCCGATGCAGTGTGTTCTTAATCCTTGAAATTTGGACTTTGTAGGTCAAAGTTGGTGAGGAGATATGGAGTTATTGAATGCGACTCGCTTCTCCTTGCAGGACTTGATAAATCTGTGAGTTAAGACGTCTCTTTTCTGATTTCAAGGGATTCTATTCATGAGCTTTTAGGTGATCTTTTATTGTTCCTGTCTCATGCAGGCTAAGCATATGTTAATTCCTTATGTTCCGATGTTGGTACCGCCAAAGAGATGGAAAGGGTATGGTTTGATAAACTCTTTTTTTATTTGGCGCTAGATTGTATCCCCTTTATGCCCTGTTATTGACAATCTCATGTACAAGATATTTATAGGCTTTTGTTATCGTTCTTATGTATGGAAATTTCCTTCAGGTATGACAAGGGTGGTTACTTGTTTTTGCCTTCCTATATCATGCGTACTCATGGGTCCAAAAAGCAGCAAGATGCACTAAGAGATATTAGCTCCAAGACTGCTCATAGAGTATTTGAGGTACGTTGTTGTCTTTGATCTTGTAGTTTATGTTTTGTCGTTTCTGTCTGGTAATGTTTTATGTTAATGTTATAAAATGTAACCTGAACAGGCATTGGATACACTTGGGAACACCAAGTGGAGGGTGAATACGAAAATACTTGATGTGGTGGAAAGGCTCTGGGCTGATGGAGGCAACATTGCAGGCTTAGTTAATCGTGAAGATGTAAGTAACTAGAAATCTTGTAGGATTTCTGGACTTTTTTTCAGGGCTTCATGTCAAGAGTCTACTCATCTACAAAGTTACAGGTTTTAATGTTATCTGGATTCACATTTTTTGTTTGTTTGTTTAGGTTCCCATACCAGAGAAACCAACCTCTGAGGATCCAGAAGAAATGCAATCCTGGAAATGGAGTGCTCGAAAGGCCAACAAGATTAACAGAGAGAGGCATTCTCTAAGATGTGATGTTGAGCTCAAGCTTTCTGTAAGAAATCCATTCTTGTTGCCTACAACATTTAGTTCCGTCTTCACTCAAGTAGCAAAAGATATGGACTAAAGATAATAAGTTCAGGTGGCTAGAAAAATGAAAGACGAGGAAGGATTCTACTACCCTCACAACCTTGACTTCAGAGGCCGTGCATACCCAATGCATCCTCATCTGAATCATTTGAGTTCTGATCTTTGCCGTGGAACCCTGGAGTTTGCAGAAGGACGACCACTTGGAAAGCAAGGCCTGTATTGGCTTAAAATACATCTAGCAAACCTCTTTGCGGGTGGTGTTGAAAAGCTTTCACACGATGGGCGGCTGGCTTTTGTGGAAAACCATTTGGATGATATAATGGAGTCAGCTGAAAACCCTGTTCATGGAAAACGATGGTGGTTAAAGGCTGAGGATCCTTTTCAGTGTTTAGCTGCATGTATTATTCTGACACAAGCCTTGAAAAGCCCTTCGCCTAGTTCTGTAATCTCCCACTTGCCTATTCATCAGGTAAGCACCATAATCTTGTATCCAAAGTTGGTCTACTTTTTTTTGTTACTTGACACTTCCTTTAGTAGGCTGTTTGTTTTTGCCCCATTATATAAAATTTTAATTAGTTTCACCATAGCTGTGAATCAGCGCTTGTATACCTCTATCTATTCATTC
This sequence comes from Noccaea bulbosa, assembly GCA_900406535.1. Lineage (NCBI taxonomy): Eukaryota > Viridiplantae > Streptophyta > Magnoliopsida > Brassicales > Brassicaceae > Noccaea > Noccaea bulbosa. Next base: position 94,924 of record OVBJ01000127.1, on the reverse strand, counting down.
GTAAGCTGTTAATTAACCTCTTTTTTCTCTTAATCTTTTGTATGTGCAGGATGGGTCGTGCAATGGTCTACAGCATTATGCAGCTTTAGGAAGAGATAGTGTAAGTTTTCTTGTGAACATTTATAGTCTGCTGTTTTTCTCTTATTTGAAGGCATATGCAATCTGATATAGTTCTCTTCTTGTAAACTGGCTTCTTTCAGTTTGAAGCTGCGGCAGTTAATCTAGTTGCAGGAGAAAAACCAGCTGATGTCTATTCTGAAATTTCATTGAGGTACCATTTCAATTTTGAATTGAGTTAGAATCATGTCAACCCTTGTTTCTAATGGATTTTCCTCTCTGTCTCTCTTTCTTTTCCTCTATGCTTGTACTGAAACAGAGTCCATGAAATAATGAAGAAGGACAGCAATAAGGATCCTGAGTCAAACCCAACCGCCGCATTGGCAAAGATCCTTATCAATCAAGTGAGTTTCAGCAGTTTTTGAGTAAATATATAGGCATAGGCACAGCAAACGTTCTTCCTGATGATGCTAAGTTTTCTTCTAATTTCAGGTCGACAGGAAGCTGGTAAAGCAGACAGTAATGACTTCAGTATATGGTGTCACCTATGTTGGAGCGCGTGAACAAATAAAAAGAAGATTAGAAGAGAAAGGTGTAATCACTGACGAGAGAATGTTATTTGCTGCTGCTTGCTATTCTGCAAAAGTAAGTAGAGTTATAGAATTCACGTGAATAACTCTTTTTCTGGTTTCTAGTGTGGTGTTTGGTTTCTAGTGTGGTGTTAATGTTGTACTTACAACATTTCTCCTCAGGTGACACTAGCAGCTCTTGGAGAGATATTTGAAGCGGCACGTGCCATTATGAGTTGGCTTGGTGATTGTGCAAAGGTGCGGTCGTGTATCATGTTATTACCTCTGCTGTTCTAAGCTTAGTAAATGAGAAACCTAATAGAGCTTTGCTGTCTTTTTGGCTTGTCAATTTTACAGATAATCGCTTCCGATAATCATCCAGTTCGATGGATCACACCTCTTGGACTTCCTGTTGTGCAGCCCTATTGCAGAAGTGAAAGACATCTGGTTAGTGTTATCCATTCTGAAACATTCATTTAAGCTACGCATCATCCCACTGGGAGAGCCAATAATTTGACTATCATATATGGCTACTGTGGTTGCAGATAAGAACATCTCTTCAGGTTTTGGCTCTGCAGCGAGAGGGTAACACGGTAAAGCCTATTTGTTCTTTTCCTTATGAGCACTGAGCAAGAATTTACTTGTAGGATCTACATAGGCTGAAAAAACCTTTTAATTTTCAGGTGGATGTTAGGAAACAAAGAACTGCGTTTCCTCCCAACTTTGTGCATTCTCTAGACGGCACACACATGATGATGACTGCTGTTGCATGTCGAGAGGCCGGCCTAAACTTTGCAGGTTAGTCCTGTTAATTCAACTAATGGCTTGCCAACAAAAAACAAAAAACAAAAAAATCGGAATCTCTTCTTATTCTATGTTTGGGTTTTGCAGGTGTGCATGACTCTTACTGGACACATGCATGTGACGTTGACACTATGAACAGAATACTCAGAGAGAAATTCGTTGAGCTTTACAACACACCGATCCTTGAAGATGTAAGTTTCCGGATAACTCTCTGTTAGGGCTGATAGTATGTCTTTCAACCAGCAGACAATATTCAATTTGCGTGTGAAGTCTTTTCCAGCTTGAATGAATCAAAGATCATTGACTCACTTGTAAAATAGAGGTTTACTTAGTACTTCTTTCTACAATTGGATTAGAAGTTTGATTGAAGCTTTTGTGTTAATTACAGCCTCATCTGTTTTTGTTGACATTGTTTGTGTTCTTGATCCAGTTACTCCAAAGTTTCCAAGAATCATACCCGAATCTCGTGTTTCCTCCAGTACCAAAGAGAGGGAATTTCGATTTAAAGGAGGTGCTCAGATCACAATACTTCTTCAACTGAGTCATTGGAAAGAGGAGAAAGTTTTGACTCGGGGATCGTTCTTGGTGGCCTGTAAATAAACATCCACCTCAAAGGACATTGAAAGAACAAGAATCAGCACGAAAGATTGCTACTGCAACACACCAAGATTCTGATATTAATCTTGCAAAAGAGGCTTTCAGAGAAAAATGTACTCAAGAGGAATTTGGGCATCATTGAAGAAGTTTCTAGCTCTTCAGGTAGATCATAGGCATTTTTGAATAATGGATGGGATGCGCATGTGAGTGCACACTCTCATTGCATCTTTCTTTTGGATTAGATTAGGTGCTAGTTCTGTTTGTTGTACAGGAGAGAGAGAGAGAGAGAGAGAGATAGACTTCATATAGAAACCAGAACACAGAAAAACAGAAGGGCACTCTTGTTGTAGTAACTTAGTAAGTAACCTCTCTGTGTGATTCCTGTAGCCAAACAATGAAAAACAAATCTTCTTTTGGACTAAAAACGCCCATGAATCAAGTTATGCATATGGCTCTTGTGAGGATCTTGTGACACACGTTGGTTGAACACTAAATGATCCCATGAACAGAATTTTACAAAACAAAACACATTCGCCTTGCATTTAACTGAGTTTGAATTTCACACAATCTACGTTTTAAAGCTAAATCGCAGAAGACTCAGAAACATACTGAAAGCATATTCATAAGGATCAACAACAGAGAATAGTTCTTATATAATAGTATTCGAAATGAAGTCATATTGCAGCTAACACAAATGAAAAAGAGGTTTCTCTCGAGTCTTGACCATATAATATAACATGAGTGAAGCAAAACAAAAACAAAACTCGTCAAAATTCTCTTAAACGTTGATTGATCCATCCGTTTTCTTTTTGTATCATCAACCTAGGAATTCTCTACATTCCAGTGAATGCTTTCTTTCCAAAAGCAGAACTTCCAGCTGGAATGACCTTGAGGACATTGAACCTCACAGTCTTTGACAATGGTCTGAAACAACATTTAAACCGATGGAATCTATTAGCTCAAAGGGTTTCATCAGGTAGAATGCATTTATCACAGAGATTCTAATGAAATCAATATAAGACATGACAGTTCTCACCTGCATTGCCCGATGATCACGTGATCTCCTTCTTTAACACGGAAACATGGCGAGACATGAGCTGGGATGTTGGAATGCCTTTTCTCATACCTAATGATATAAATCAATGTTATGGAGAGTCTCAAAGATAGTGATTGGTATAGCAAAAGGAATTCAAAATCGACAGAGTTAAGATCTTTTAATTCACCTTTGATACTTCTTAACAAAATGAAGATAGTTCCTCCGGACGATGATCGTCCTCTGCATTTTCGCAGAGTGACAAGTGCCTGCTAAGATACGTCCTCTGATAGAAACTGTGCCTGTGAAGGGACATTTCTTGTCTATGTATGCACCTTCAAAATTTACAAAACATGAAACAACTCAGAAAATGTTTATCCACACTATTCAAAGCCCAATGAGCATTACATGAAAATTGAGCTATGACCACAAACAAATTGTTCCAATAATTTGTTCCTAAGTAGATGAACAACACAATCTATAAACGATTCAACACATCACACAACTCGAGATTAAAGCAAAATGTGTACCTTCAGTAGCTTCTCTGGGAGTCTTGAAGCCAAGGCCAATGTTCTTCCAGAAACGGTTACCTCCCTTTCCAGGCCTCTTGCCTTTACCAGATTTCTTCGAGCTGCCATATAAATAACGACGAATTGCATAAGAAATGATACTCTAAAACGGTAGAAACAAAAGAGTTTCGTTCTTGTATATTACCATAGGAAGACCTTTGGTTGCTTCAGAAACGCCTTTTCCGTCTGCAACAAATGAATCCAACATTAAACCGGAGCTCAGACAAGGCAAAAGAAACGAAAATATATACAATCGAATGAAAGTCAGAAGCTTAGTAAACAACGATGATGGAAAGTAGTTAGTAGAGGACAAGAGAGAGAGAGATTTGAAACCTGCTCCGCCATTGTTGAGGTTGCTAACAGTGTCCACAGAGAACCCCTCACTTAACCTAATCTGCTTCTGGAAGGAGAAGAAGCCCTAAGCGCGCAACTTGAAGCTCATACAAGGACTCTGTAATTATAATAAATGGGCTGGGCCTATTTTGTTACAAGAGCCCAGATAAATATCTGCCAAGCCTAATTTCAAAAATGGGTGAATCTAATGAGTAATGACATAGAATCAGAAACTTTGGACTTCCCAAATTTCAAACAAAATACCATGGAAGTAAATCCTGTCATAAAAAAATGGACAGAAGTACACAAGAGAGCTTTGGATAAATTAGGAAATGGATAATAATGTTTTTCCAAACAAAATGGCTATAGAAAAATCGCCATAACAAGCACTTTTTCTATACAAGGATTCATCATCAAACACAAAAGTTCCTCCAAATCCTCTTGTGTTTTGGTCTTAAGATATTAACACTTACGAACAAGAACACAAATTCTCTCTCCGTCCACCGAGACGGAAAGAAGAGAATTCGGTTCACAGCTACTACTTGTTGAAGATTCTCAAGACTTTGGTCACATTCCGAATAATCATCTTATTCTGAAATGTTGAACAAGAACTTTGGTAGAGACGTGATCCGAGGAAGGTGTACCAACAAATCACTGAACGAGTCTTTCCTCGACATGCCCTGTGGCTTACTGCTTGAAGCAGGATCAACAACTCTGTCATTGCATTCGGTTTTCGGTCGGTTGTTGACGTCGACTGCCCCTATATCCAGATCATCGTTTGCAGCTGCTTGCAAGAGGTTGTAGAAAGAATTCACCTTTGACATGACAGACTTCTCATCCGATGTCGTTTCGGGTTGGGTGTTGTTGTCGCTTAGCAGCAACTGTTTCATTTCTTCGAGTTCCGGGTTATCACCAGAAGCTGGATCTGACAAGAGCGCGAGAAAATCGTTCATCGAGATAGATTGTCGTAGTCCAGGCACTTGCACCTGACTCCACTCTGTTGTAACTCTCGAATCAACCGAAGCACCACCAGCTCCTTCGATTGCACGAGCATCCATTACTAAAACAAGAAAGGAAAAAAGAGAGCATCCCACAATCTTGAATTTGATTCTGTAAAAGACATATGAGATCAAGAAAAGTGAAAGACACAAAACCTGAGCTAGGGGACAGTGCTGCGTCATGAGACAGAGACATATGTTCCGATGTTGATGACTGAGCACCAACAGGAGAAGACGCAATGTTCTGAGATCCAGACACTGAAGAAGGATCCTCAAAGATAGATTGTCGTGTGTCAAAGAAGAGTGGTGAGTCCAAATTCATCTCTGGTTGCTGGCTTAGACAGAAGAGACGATGATCGCATTGGAGAAGCTTCTCGATATGTTTGTTCAATATCCCTGGTGGACATTGCAGAAAATGTTGCCTGTAACCATATCACAAAACACGCAGAAACACAATTAAAATTAACATATAATCTATTCCACCGCATTCACACTCGGGAACATTTTCAACTGCGTTTGCGTTTTGAGCTCGCTATACCTGTTCATGCTTGCTTGACCATCAGTGAAATCTGACGTTGCTTGCCACAACGTATGTTTTCGAGGCTGCGGATTCGTTTCCCGGAAAAACAACGGACGCCTAGCAAGCTGAAAGAGAGACCATCGGAGAAAATGAATCAAAATCTTTACTACATTTTTAAGGTCTGGCGAATGAGAAATGGAATTTTTTTTTTTTTTTTTTTTTATATATATATATACCGTGATTGTCAACGTTCCAGGTTCATCTTCCGGGAAATTTGCTTTCAGTGACATGATATCTGACCATTGGATCTCGATTTTGCTCTTGAGACCTTGCTCTAACACTTCCCATACGAGTTTGTGTTTCGCAAAGTAACATTTCGCAACCAAATCACCTTCATATCTCGATTTATACTGAAACAAACAAAAAAAATAGAAACCAAACTCGAACTTTGATTCCAAACACACCTCCATGAAAAAAAATCAGAAGAAAAGCTCACCTCCCATTGGCCAATCCTCAGAATCGTAGCGGGAAAATTGGAAGCTTTGAGTTTCTCAACGGTTCCGACAAGAGAAGAAGCAAAACCTGTACTTTCTTTCTTGACACCAACACTTTGAGAGAGTCTCGTCTGAATCAGATCTTGCAAAGACGGGCTCTTTCTTAAGCTAAGTCCCAGAGGACTTGGCTCTTCAAGTAAGTTTAACTTTGTCGGTAGCATAAGAGAGACGTTTGTTCCATTGCTCCATAGCTGATTCGTTTTCAAACCAAAGTTGAATTTTAGGAATCTTGAGACAATTGGTCAAATTACTAAAAATGTAATTTTAGCTGCTTAGAAGCTACGCAGTGCAATAAAAAAATCCAGCTTATCTTGATTAGTAAATAAGAAAACGAACCTTAGATCGTTTGTTGAGAGGACCGTCTTCTTCTTCAAGAAAATCCTCGACGATCTCTAACTTTACCGGAAACTTCGACGCCGGTTCAGTCTCCGGTCTAATATTCCTCGATTTCATCATTTCCACCATCCAAAAAACACGAAGACCCAATCACAAAACCGAAACTGAAGAAGATGTAGAAAATCAACTAGAGAATCAATAAACCCCCAGGAAATGAACAAGAGTAACGAATTTGATTTTGAAGATCTAAAAAAAACGCGAAAAAGACGCGATTGTGGAGACACGCGCTCTCTGGGTTATTAAAAAGACAGCTGCGTTTCTAGAAAATCCCCAAATTGGCCCATCGTCTTTGTCTTTACTTAGGAGGCTATTTTTGTACTTTCCTTATATTCTTTCAGATACTTGGTTGATTCGTTGGCGAACACGAGGGTGTGTAATGGATATATCGAGAGGATGGGTCCCGCGATTATGCTTTTTTTAAATGACGGCTATTGATAGAGAATTTGCCACGTGTCGAATTATTCGGAGGTAGCTTCTCTTATCTAATGTGGGGTCTCTTTCTTTCTCCTTTCTTTGGCTTTGGTCTGTTTTTTGTCGTCACGTATGGTTTTCAATATTTTTATCAGCATTTTTTTTCAGCATTAGCATTCTAATGCTGAAGATGCGAATTCTTTTTTTTATCAGCAAAAGGAGTATCAAATGCCTTTGAATATAATGTGCAGGGCAGTTGAATCATTACACAGTACACACTAATAGTTTTTTCTTATCTCTTCTTAATGAAGTCTCATTGTCAATAGCTAGTCAGTCACCATCTCAGCCGCAATTATCTCTTAATACTTTTGACAAAACAAATATAGACGGTTTGAGACTTGAGAGTTAAAAAGACTCTATAGGTGAGTTTGGTCTGATTATAATAATAGTTTAAAGTCTTTTAAGATATTTATCTCTGTTTTTCAACCCAATAACTGATCCGTGAGACCATGATCAAACTCCTTGCTGAGGTATCTTTTACAGCTACAAAAGAAAACAAGGTAGAAGGAAGACACAAATGGGAAACAAAATCAACTCATTATCACAAGACGGAAGGATATTATCACAAACTTAGATTACAAAATGAGAAATGAAGGTAAGAAAAAGGATCAAGCAGGCTCTGCTCAAGTCGCCTTTCGATTGACTTTCAGGTAAGGTAGAGCGCCAATCACGTTGTCATAGTCGCTCCGGTTCACTTCGTGCTGCATTACATAAGACATAACAGAGAGTTACACACATGTAAGAGAGGAGCAAAAAAAGGGAAAAAAGAACAGAGGAGTGAAGCTGCAAATGAACAAAACCAAAACTAGTACTACTACTTTTGAACTTGCAGTTGTGATCATGACATGAGAGACTGATGCCAAAAGATTTAATCCCCAATTATAGAGATTCAGAGAGATGTGCAAAGAGAGTTGAAAGCACAAGGAAAGACACTGTTTAAAGTTCAAAAAAGATGAGTGTTTTGGGAAAAGAAATCATGCATTTACTACTAAGACATCATCATCCTTTAATTCCTTACAGAGTCACACCTTGTGCTGCATTCAACTAGAGCTACTTAGATGAATGCAGATTTACACACACAAACTATATACCCTTCAAGACATGTAGAATCAACAATGAAAAAAGATTATGGATAGCAAAAACAAACACAAAAAGCAAGCGATAAAATCCTTGTTAAGTGTTAAAAACCAACCATTTTCGATAGACGCAGTTTCCTCTTGTTGTTCTTCTTAGCTAACAAGTGCTGCTTTCCGGATCTCCTCCTCACTATCTTTCCCCTACCCGTCACTCTGAATCGCTTCGCTGAGGCCTGTCGACGAAACACATTTTCGTTCAACAAGGACTAAAAGCAATCAAGAAAAGGATCTGTTTTGCGAAAAACCATCTGAAACTTCTGCAGCTAACACGAAGTTCACAGTTTCATCAGATATGCGCTTACAAAATGTATCACCTATGACGCCGAGTTAAGTTACACAATCACAGCCCTTGATAGTGTTACATGGAAGCTTCAAGCAAAGTTGAGTAAATGTCAAATGATTTTCCATCCAAGAAAGGACACAACAAGTAACCAGTGAACCATAGCAAATCTAAACTTTCGAAGCTATTAAGTTACTATCAGTGAATGTAAGGAAAGACACAACATCATCAACAAGTGAACCCAAGCAAAATCGAAACTTTCGAATTGATTCCAATCTCCGCCAGTAAATTCTCCAAATTCCTAGTACTCTACTTCAATTTCAGCTCAGTGTAAACCAGAAAAGGAAACTACCAGAATCTTCCTCGTCTTATCTTCTAAATTCCACTAAAATCAGAAATGCAGAGCGAGAGAGAGAGAGAGAGAGAGAATAAGAAAAGACCTTGTGGGTCTTCATCTTGTAGCCCTTATGAGCGAAAACGGTAAGAGACTGAAGTCCCCGAGAATTCGTAGAAACGATGGTGGAAATCTTTTGGGGAAAAACCGCGCGAAGCCCAGAAATGCAGTGAGTTGAGCCAAGACTCGACGTGTTGTTGAATCGAGCGAATTGAACGGAGCCGTGAGGGGAAGAAACTTTGGGAGACGAGCGTAATGGAGAGAAACTAAGGTTAACGGAAGCCATGGAGAGAGAAGCCATTAGTGTTTGTGCTCTCGGCGACTTCTGTTTCTTTTGCACTCAACTCCAATTGAAAGGGGAGGAAGAAGATTGAAGAAGATAAGCTTTTTGCCTTTTGCTCAGAGTGAAACGGATGAGGAAACAGAAATTGCGGTTTTTTCCGGTTTATTCGGTTAAGATAATCTCATTAAAAACCGGGATAGTCACATTTATGTAAGTAAACCGAAATGCAAAAGCCTATGTGACACACACAACAGCTTAAACAATATCTTCAACGCCAAAGTACTCAGATAATTTCTTGATGGATTTGATTTGATGTTCTTCGTCCAAGACACTGTAAGAAGAAATTATTTTTATATAATCGTATAGTAACATAAACACATTTTAACGTGGAATAAATTGAACGAAATCTTGTCCTATTTAACTGGAGTATGAAGTAAATGTGCTCATTCATATGCTACTCATGTATACCGATGAGAAAATAGAGATAAGATCAGCTAGTTCGTGGGAATGCTCAAAATGCTGGACTTGTTAAATATTGAGGAAGGTAACAGCTAAAAAAAGTCTCATTTATCTCTCTAATTTCTGCACTAGCTTCTTAAGCAATAAGAACAATGATGATGATGATTAGTGCAAAAATATCTCAAGAATAGAAGCTGTTTCATTAAGATTATACCAAAAGCTTTACTGGATCATCATAAGTGTACCTTAGCTAGCTATATAAACACTAGTAAAGCACCCTGGAAAACAAAATTTCAAACCTTTTTTTTTGTTCTTTTGATACATTTGATGATTGTGTAATTGAAACTATGAATGGTTTTGGATTCAATCTTCTTTTCATTTTTTTTTTTCTTTCTAATCGAACTCTTTTGTGGAGACAAGATCTTCCAGACATCACATAAGATCCTCTGTTATGTCTGTAATCTCGATTTATAGTGTTTCCTTGTGATTTATTTATTGCTTATATGGCATCCAATGTCAACTTCATTGTTTACATATTAAACACACTCTTGTTCTAGTTTTGTCCACTTGCATTACTAAACTCATTAAGGATTCATTATAATACAAACGAATTTGACAAGACTAACCCATGCTAAATCTTAATTTTCATATTTCTCTTATTCCGCGTATCACAATCGTATTACAGATGATGGCGCAAATTAGATCCAACAACTTAATAGAAAAGGGATGGGAACATTGGAGAAGCATGGCATATGCAATAACCAAATGGTGGCCACATTATAATCATGCTAAGCACATGAATGCTCATCATTTGGTCTTTGCTTATATACTTAACAACACCAAACGCCAACAAAAATGAAGAGTAATCTAACTTATCTTTCACTTTCGGCAATTTTTAAAATTTTGATGGTTACAATAATATCAGTAATTGTTGTCTTATATACATTTCTTACTAACAATCATTATACATTCCTTTGTTTTTTTTTTTTGGTTGCTAAATACATTACTTTTTTTAGTATATAGCTTCATTATTACTCCTATCCAAAATCCATGAACGTGGTTAGGTAAGCTTGGGGTTTCTTTACACGGTTGTTGTTACCAATTAAACCTTTAAAAAAAAAAAAAAAGTGTAATACCAATGTAATTAGGCCTTGATTGTTTGCAGATTCTACTTTAGATTCTGGTTTTTGTTTTCCAAAAAACCAATTTTTTGCCAATCAAGATTTTTACTAAATAGATTTCCTAATTTATAGGGAAACTGGTTTTTTCACAGTTTCACCATTTTCTTCACAAAAACTAGAATCTCTATTTTTTTAGTTTTTCTCCAATAACCCATCGAGACATTTATTCTCCATACATATAGATTTATTTATTTTTCCTATAAATAATATTTTTTACATCAACATCTTCTACCTAAGAAAAAAATATATTAGATCAACTAAACACATACAAAAAGAATCTCATAAATACTGAACATCTTTACAAATCAAACTTGTTTTAGTTTTTGATTTTTTTTTCATATAAAATATTGATAGTTATAGATATTACAATGTAAATGAAGATTATAGATCTGGTATGTTATAAATATACTACATAAACATAACTAGTGTATCTTACATTTCTATTACACACATATTGCTTTATTACTATATATATAATATTTTCTTATTAATAAATTCATAGTTTTATTTTTATGAAAAAACAAAAATGTAAACAAAAACCTAAAGCTAAACAAGTCCCCATTCAAGTTTCTAAAAAACTAAAACTACAGCAAAACTAAAATCAAAAACCAAAATCTAAAATCCAAAAACCAAAATTCAAAATCCAAAAACCAGTCAAACATTCATGGCCTTAGTATCATTTTCTTTTCTTCTCATGATACACCAAAAATTCGATTTTAAATTACAAAAAGATCACTTGTATTAAGTTATTAACACACTACTTGCAGAAGTAATAACAATCACTATCATCATACGATGTTTAAGTAGTGTCAAATGATTTGGATTGATATAAAAAGACTTCAACATTTTCTCTTTAGATTACCCAAAAATAATAAACACACAGTTGAAATTTGAAAAGAGCAAAAGTCTTGTCAACGATTCAAAACCAACAATGCAGCAGTAAATAAATTTCAAATTTCATTCCTCGAATTCAAAAAAATTCCGATTAGTTTTCTTTCCCGGTGCTCTTCCGGCGAGTTTTCTCCATTCCCGGTGAACACTTTCCAGACTAGAGTAGTAGACTACTCCAATCACATTCGGATCGTTCCTTTTTGATCTCGAGAACAGAAGAATTTCTCGGAATTTATTACATTGGGATCAGGTGTTCTTCATTCCTCTCTCAATCTCAAGGTAAAATTCTCGAAATTACCACTTTGAATCCCCAGGGTTTTAGCTTCGATTTTAATGTTTAACTCCCATGAAGAACCCTAAATCTTCCTGGATATTCAGTCTGTTCAATGCCGATGCCAATTCTTGTTTCCATTTCTGGCGTTTAGTGAACGAAGAACAATTTTAAGATTTTCAAAAATAGTTTCGATCGATAAAACTTGTCTCCTTCGTGAGAGACACAAGCCGTGTCCAAAAACAGACGATTTTTGGATTCTTGCTCATTTCACTATGTAAACAAAAACCAAATTTGTTTTTTGAATCCCAAATTTCATTGTTTCACGAGCTTCATTTTCCCGAGAAAATATAATTTTTTTTACTTCCTGGAATGGTCAAAACATAAACTATAGTTTAATCACCAGGAATCAACTGAGGGATTTTGCTAAAATCATCACCCATTATTGATTTTTTTTGTCACTATTACTGCAATTTTTTTCACCATATAGACACTGATTCTTCTATACACGTGGTCCTCTTTGTCACTTCCCATAAGGAAAAGGAAACAGATGAATCTGCAAATCTCCATTTTTGCTAATTGTTAAATAAGATACTTAAAACTCATTTAGCATTATTATAAGTTAACCAAACTATTTCTAAATGAATTATTAGTTAAGGAAACTTCTTTTTGTTAACTCTTTGAGAGAAGAAGAAGAAGAAAGGTGAGTCTGTGAATGAAACTTGAAATCTCCATTTAATATCTCCAGCCCATCCGACCATGGCAGACCCGTGACAATGACACTGATTCACTGAAATACAAAAACAAAAGAAAAGATCTTTTCTTTTTTTTGGTGCTCAGATGTTAAATTTAAAGTCTTTGATTGAAATCAAGAATATCTCTGTAAATGTGAAAGTGCAATTAACTCCTAGTACTGGACCTGCCTTTCTCTTTCTCTCTGTTTCTTGTTTTTGACAGTTAATTTTTATAGTCTTGTAGGCACAACTTTCTTATCTCTTTTCACTCCTAGGTCTCAAGCTGTTCTTGTTGTCCCTTTTCCTTTTTGCTTTTCTCTTTAGGGGACCCCTACTAATATAGAACTCCCCACTTATGGTGATTTGAAACCAGTCAGCTTGTCTCAAGGACCAATGATTGTCTTTTTCTCCGGTTACATTTTCAATCTCCATGTCTTGATCTGTTTGGCTTCTTGATGTAAATATAAACACCTAAAGATCTCTCTTTTGCGACTTGGATTGCTTTTTAAGAGATTCTTGATCTGTCTCTCTGTTGTACAGATGTAATCTTTTCTTTTCCTTTCATTATCATCTTGGTTGTCTAAATTATATTCTCTCTGCTTTTCTCCATCTTGCTCATCTGTGAAGTATCTTACTTTTTTCTCCTATCTTCTTGATTGATCTCTGACAGAATAAAAAAGAGTCTACAAATGAGAAGGAAGCATTAGCTGCTGATATCAAACTTGGTTTTTTTGTAAAGCTTGAATGGAAGTATTGCATGGCTCTAAGAAAGCAACAATGGCGAAGCAACATCAATCATCGGTAACAGATACTACAAGACCGCCTCTTGTCCCAGCTGAGAAGAACAACAATGCAGTTGCTGTCCCCCGCCGGTCAAGAACAATGGAAGTCAGTTCAAGATACAGATCACCTTCACCGACTCCAACTAAAACTCGGAGATGTCCTTCACCTAATGTCACGAGGACTACTGTGTCTTCATCAAGCTCACAAGCTCTATCGAAAAGGGCTGTTTCAGCTGAAAGGAAACGCTCTTCTTCTCCAGCTACTCCGTCCACACCGGTTAGTGACGTATCATCTTTAGATTTACCGGTTTCCTCTAGGAGACTATCTACTGGTCGTTTACCTGAAAGCTTATGGCCTTCTACGATGAGAAGTCTCAGCGTTTCGTTTCAGTCTGATTCAGTCTCAGTTCCTGTTGCTGTTAAGAAGGAAAAACCTTTAGTTACTTCTTCATTTGATCGGACATTGAGACCGTCTTCGAATGTAGCACATAAGCAGCAGAGTGAGACAACCTCTGCGTCGAGGAAACATACGCCTGAGAGGAAAAGAAGTCCATTGAAAGGGAAGAATGTGTCTGGTCAATCAGAGAATTCGAAACCTGTTAATGGTCCTCATAGTAGGTTAATAGAACAGCATCGATGGCCTTGTCGAATCAGCGGAAAGGCCACTTCGAATCCGATGAACAGAAGCTTGGATCTTGGTGATAAAGCCGTCAGGAGAATGTCACTGCCTTTGTGCTCTAGACCTTTGCAGAAATCTGCTAGTGACACGGCGAGGTTGTTGTCATCTTATGAAAATGGTGGATTAGTAATGTCTCCAACACATTCAGAAGATGGTAATAGTTTAACATGGACATCTGAGTCTCACTGTCACAGGCTTTTGTCTGCAAAAGTGCATCCACTGTCTGCTCCTGGATCACGAGCTGCTTCTCCGAGCAGATCTTCATTTTCATCATCATCTTCTAACTCTCGAGGTATGAGTCCTTCAAGAGGAGTGAGTCCACTGAGAGGATTGAGTCCTTCAAGAGGAACAAATCTTTCTTGTTTAAGATCTTCTACGCCGCCTCCAAGAGGTGTAAGTCCTTCAAGGATAAGACAAACCAACGCGTCTGCACAATCCTGTAACAACACAACCTCTGTTCTCAGTTTCATTGCGGATGTTAAGAAAGGAAAAAAGACAACTTACATAGAAGGTGTTCATCAACTTCGCTTGCTCTATAATCGATATTCACAGTGGCGGTTTGCGAATGCTCGAGCTGAGGGAGTAAGTTATATTCAGAGGTTAATTGCAGAGGTAAAATTATCATTTTGAGCTCAAAATTTGCTATACATTGTGTGAAGTTTGTATCTCCCTCTGTTTTAACAATCTTGAGGTTACAGGAAACTCTATACAATGTCTGGCATGCAACATCAGAGCTACGAGATCTCGTGACGTATCAGAGAATTAGTCTCCAACAGTTGAAGCTAGAAATCAAGCTTGAATCCATCTTAAATGATCAGGTATGTCTTCTCTCAACCTCTCTCTCTTATGAAACAGCATTTTGTGTTCATCAGATTATCATCATTGTGATCTTTGCACAGATGGTTTGCCTTGAAGATTGGGCCATGCTTGAGAGAGACCACATTAGTTCGTTAACTGGTGCTATTGGAGACCTGGAAGCAAATACTCTCCGGCTTCCACTGACCGGAGGAACAAAGGTATTGTTTTACATTTTCATAGAGAGTGATAGAAAAACAAGTCCAAGACCAAGAAACAGAGTTATGATTTAGTAGAAACCTCTTGTGATCACAGGCGGACATTGGATCTCTGAAGTTGGCTATGTCCTCAGCTCTTGATGTAATGCAGACTATGGGATCGTCCATATGGTCTTTACACTCGCAGGTGAGATTAATTTTCTTGATCATAAGGAAATCCGGTTTTCAAATATGTGCTTAAACTCTACCCTCTGTTGCAAATTGTGCAGATGGAGGAGATGAATAAACTTGTTTCGGATCTCGCTGTGATAGCTACAAAAGAGAATTTCTTGCTTGACAAATGTGTAGATCTCTTGGCATCAACAGCAGTCATGGAGGTAAACAAATCAATCACATTCTAAGAATATATAATGGGTTCAAATGAAAGTTGTTCGTCGTTTGAAGCGATTGTAAACCGAGTTTTGTTGTGTGGAATAGATAGAACAGAGTAGCCTCATGACTCATTTGATACAAAAGAAGCAAGAAGAAGAAGAAGAGATGATGCAGAGTCTCCATCAATGCCATTAAACAAGTTTCCATGGCCATAACAACAACTTACTTGAAGTTTCACACGCCAACACTTAAAAAAATGACTTGTAAATTGCTTCTTTTTTGGCTCGCGTTTTCTTCTGTCACCATCTTTTTTCCATTTTGTCTTTTACTCGTAGGAAAAAGATGTGTAATTCAGGCTTAATGAAAACCAATGGAGAAAATGCAATTTAATTGTTCACATAATAGTTCCTGGTACACCTTTGTAGATACAAAAATATCTGGGACAGCTGTGTAACTGCGCAAAGATCTGAGGACACTTTGACAATAACAAAATATTTGGGCAAGAAGGGTAAATAATGTAACAAAAGAGGCAGGTTTGTAAATAACAGCCTAGCAAATAGCAAAGGTTGTGGGGGTACGTGCAGTTTTGTAAATAGCAATAGGTATGTGACATTTTTGTGAATATGGAAAGATATGATGCAGTTTTGTAGATATTACCAAATGGCAAATATCAAGAGTCATCTTCATGAATACAAAAAGAAAAGGGACAGTTTCTTAAATACCGAAACACCTGAGACAGTTTTGCAAATACCGAAACATATGGGACGGTTTTATAAATACCAAATAGTTGGTGTATAAAATTGTAAATAAGTTAAACTTTATTCCATCAGAATTTACAGCACCAAACTATATTTATATTTTTTTAAAAAGACAATTTGTATGAATCCACTAAGCTGATGATAAAGTTACACAAAAATATTACGGGAAAGATCTACAAACGAAGAACATCATTCAAATAGGACTAATTCTATTTTGTTACAGCTCTTAAGACATGGTAGAAAGTAAATATACAAAACTTTACTTTAGCTCTCAAATCCTTTTTAAACTCCAGACTCGAATTGGAGACAAATGACCATTGTAAATCTTATGGCGCTGGCGTTATTTCTGCACCTGAAACTTTGTTTTCCGGAGCAGAAACTTCGTTTACCGGAGCTGAAACCTCGTTTTCCGCAGCTAAAACTCCAGTTTCAGCTGATTTTTTCTTCTTTCTCGAGGATGGTTGTTCTTGTGGTTTCTTAATCATTTCCTTGTTTGGTACCAAGATAATGAACAAGTTTCTGTCCCGGAAGTTTTTGCTCTCCTCAGTCGCAAGCTACAATTGCAGGACAAGTTTCAGTCACTCAAACAACCACAATCCATACACTTCAATATGGGTAAGAGAGGAGAGAGAATATGTGTTACCTCCCCTATTTCGGTTTGAAAACGCCTGAGGAGCTCAATTGCGATATTTCGGAACTCGTTTTCTCGTCCTTTCATGCTCACAATCACCTTAACCTGAGTGCATATGCAAGCAGTGCATAAACAATATATAATTGGATGGGACAGAAACTCTATCAGCTTATGAAGAATATGGGAACAAACCTTGTCACCGTCTTGCAAGAACTTTTGAGCAGCTTTTAGACGTACGGTATAATCATGCTGATCAATGTTGTAACTGTCGGAAAAAAAAAGAAGCAGAAACCTTTGAGAAGAAGTAGTCCTAAAGAAGCCATTGCAACATCACAAACAAAACAAAAACTGAACGGCGTGACCAATTTACCCCATTTTAAGCTCCTTTAAGTCCATGCGAGTGGCTGGGTACAAGATCAAACAAATTAGCTACACTATAATTAGCATAATCTCCAACTCTAAAACTAAGGAAAGGAAGAAGAGCAGTCAATACTTTTCTTTTGTTGATCCTTTTTCTTCTTTTGCTGTTCATATCTGTATTTACTGATAACCAAAAAAAAAAGCGAAACATCATTTAAGAAGAAGCCATTCCAATACATACATATAAACATACTCACTCACCTATAATCCATCATTTTAACAACCGGAGGATCTGCATCAGGAGATAGAATCACCTGAAAAAAAAAACCAACAACACAAACATATGAAATTTCAAGTTTTACCTAAAAGCTAAAGAGAGAACCATTTCAATGAAAACACACACACACATACCAAATCAAGCTCAGCATCTTCAGCCATTCGAACGGCTTCGTCTTTAGACACTAAACCAAGCTAGATAGAGCAAACACAAACTGCAAATTTATGGTTCTATTTTGCTGAATATTTCTCTTACTGATTTTTTTTAAAAAGAGTAAAAAATTAGTGACTTTACCATGTTCTGTTGCCCATCAATTAGCCTAACAGTAGCTGACCTACTCAAACAGAAGAATTCGAATCAGTAAGAAATTCGAAAATCGCACATAAAAAAGCTTCCAATTCAGCTAAGAAACCTGACCTAATCGATGAGATATCAAGCGCGTCATCTACTTCGGCTTCTTTCGGCCTACCTCGCCTAGAGTCTCCGGAGAAACGATAACCTCCTCCGCCACCACCTCCACCGCCGAAACGGCAAGTGACGGAGAGGCCACGGCGAGGAGAAGGCGTGGACAGTTCGGACTTGGAGAGACGAAGACCGCAGAGCTTGGAATCGACGGATGAAACCGAGAATGGTGAACTCGAAAATGTTTTGGAGATTCCGGCGAAAACGGCGTTGAATCCTACGGTGCTGGTTATCCCAGCCATGGCGCTTCTTCACTTGAAACCTTTCGAATCTGTAAGACGAAAGCTCTTATCCAGAATCACGAGATTGGAAAAACGATGTCGTATGTGGAAGTTAGTTCTCGAAATGAAACGATGACGTCTAGTTTTAGGTTTACTGGGCTGGTTTAAAGCAAAGGGCCCAATTAAGTTACTAATAATAGATAAGCCCATTATTAAAACGCTGCCGGTTTCGTAAGAGACCAAACAGATCCTGAAGCAACAACAAAAAACTAGTCACTTTTACCCGAAATCGAATCCGGGCTGACCTAAAAAACCCCAACCGAACCAAAAATTATAAAAATACTCAAACAGTTTTTTAATCTCAAACCTGAAATTTTTTAAAAAACTTAAAAAAACCAAAAAAAAACCGAAATGAACCCAAACCAAAACTTTAAAAAACTCTGAACAGTTTCTATAAGGACTGTATTAAAAATAGAATTTAGAGTAATTTAAGATGATTTATATTAAAATGACAAATCTAGTATTATTCAAACTTAAATTCTAAAAACACTTTTAAAATCAAGTATTATTGAACTTGTGATTTTAAAATCCACTTAAAATCCACTGTTATCGAAAATATTTTTAAAAGTGGATTTTAAAAGAATAATTTGATTTTATAGTGAATTGGAGAGATTTTCTTGTTAAAAATAAAAAATTTAAAATCATATAGTTTTAGATAGGATTTTAGAATACTTTAACTAAAATCACTTAAAATTTTATGATTCGCACAAAATTATCTAAAAACTCCTTAAAAATCAAATCATCTTAAATCATTCCAAATCCGAAGTTCAATATACTATTATATCTCTAAACTTCAAAACCAAAAACCAAAAAAAACCGAACCTGAACCAAAATCCTAAATCCCAAGCCTAACAACAACAATAGGTTGAAGTTGATTTTTTGTTTTCCTGTTCAAATGTTTTGTCTTCCATTTTTATAATCTTTGAATTCATTGACCTTTGCGCATGCAAGTGCACACGAGAAATCTACTTTCAATGCATAGTTGCATATTTTATCTTGCATTTAGCTCCATCAAATATATTTTTCTAGAAATATTTTTTTTTTTATGTGAGAGAGGATATTTTCTTTAACCAAAAAAGAAAAGTGAAAAAAGAGAGAGGGTATTTTCGTAATTAACAGTAAAAACATCAAAATGGAAACTAGGGCAACACAGCTGCAAACTCCTAAAGAAAAAGAAACCGAAGGGATTTATCTTCTCCACCGTCAAAATATATATACATCTACATACATACATACATCGCCCTTTCTATCTGCCGAAATTTTGATTTTATTAACCATCCTAAATCCTAATCGTGAACAACAAAAAGAATAGAGAATGCAACAACAAGGTGAATCGTCGGTGTTGAGTTTGAGACCCGGTGGAGGCGGCAGCGGAAGCAGGTTTTTCGTACCGCGTTTTGTTTCTTCTTCCTCTTCTGATCTCACCAATGGCGGTGGCGGAGAAACTACTTGTTCCGTCAAGGTAAACATTGAAATTCACCAATCCTCTGTTTTCTCATTCTCTTCGTGTGCCTCTTCAATTTGATTTCATGGGTCCTTTTTTCTCAATTTTCTCGTAATTTTAGTTAAATCAAGCGGATACAGTGAAGGGTTAGATTCGTTTCCGTGATGATGAATAGAATTTTGAAGAAAGTTTTGATCTTTTGGGTTTAGGTTTAGATTGTTAGAATTAAGGTTTCGAATCTCTGTTTTCTCCTTCTATACCTGTTTATCTTCAATCTGATTTAGCAAAAGCTGTTTAATTGAGGGTTGCTGAATCGTATTTTGAAGAAAGTTTGGATCTTTTTGGTTTAGTTTTTTTTTTTTATAATTTTGAATATCATGTAATGTCTTAATTCTTGGTGTGGCGCTTAAGTAATGCGACCTTGCTGTAAATATAGACAAAGATTGAAACTTGTGGGCTATTAGGTGAGCATTCTATTAACTTTTAGAAGCTCATGAAGAACCTGCAGACATGTTATGTTTTGTCTTGTCTTATTGATGTTACAGTCTGTTTTCTCTTCCTCCTTTGTAATTGAATCCTGAGCTATCAATGTTTTTGTTTTGTAGAGAGGAGACGGTGGTGAACGTCTGCGGTTTACCCGAGAACAATTGCTTCAGCTCAAAGAGGTATTTAGTAAATTCTACTTCTTGTGGACCTACTTGGCTTTGCTCTTGTACATGTGAAGCCAACACTGAACCATTTTGTTTTGTTAATTTACAGTCACTCAAAGTCTCTGATGAAATTCTGAGACGCAGTAAGGAGATTGCGGTTGAGCTTTTCGGCGAAGAGCAGAGTTGGATTGGCCGTGGAGTTGAGAGTAAAGTGAGTGTTTATCCTTATGGAGTTGGTTGTTTTTATTTTTCAGAATCGAATGTTAAAAATCTAATTCTTCTTTCTTTGGTGTCTTTATCAGCCAACAAATCAACAACCTCAGAATCGTTATTCCGAGCCTGATAACCGTGACTGGCATAGCCGCGCTCCGATTGCAAGCCCTGCTAAAGAATGGTCAAGGGACGAAGGTAGAGAGTCTCAAAACACATCACATGCCAGGTCTAACCAAGTGGTATGTAGTGTACATTACTTGTTATCTGTGGCATTATGTTTTGGCTAGTTATTGTCGCTTATATCTTAACTTTCATCATTTGTTGAAAACAGTCTGGTCCTCCTCCTGTGCTGGTGAAAGCTGAGTCCGCGTGGTCAGCTAAAAGAGGAGCTCTTTCGGATAAAGACAGAGTCCTCAAGAGCGTCAAAGGGTACTTGTCAACGATATATTACTAGTCTTTGTTTAGCTTTTGTGCTCGGTGACTGATTTCATTACAACTATAATTCTCTGCAGTATTCTGAACAAGCTTACTCCTGAGAAGTACGAGCTCCTTAAAGGTCAATTGATCGACGCTGGAATCACTTCTGCCGATATCCTAAAGGTTTCTTTCTTACTAGTTCCGATGTAAATCCTCTGTTTGTTGTTATTGCTCCTCCTCTCTTCATGGTGTTAATTTGCTCTTTAACCTTTTGACTGCAGGGAGTGATACAACTTATTTTTGACAATGCTGTACTTCAACCCACGTTCTGTGAGATGTATGCACTTCTGTGCTGTGATATCAACGGCAAGCTACCTTCGTTTCCGCCGGAAGAAGAGGGTGGGAAAGAAATAACTTTCAAACGAGTCCTTTTGAACAATTGCCAGGAGGCATTTGAGGGTGCTGGCAAATTGAAGGAAGAGATCAAACAGATGACCCATCCGGATCAAGAAATGGAAAGAATGGATAAGGAGAAACTTGTGAAGCTCCGTACGCTTGGAAATATCCGTCTGATTGGAGAACTTCTCAAGCAAAAGATGGTGACAGAGAAGATTGTTCACTATATGGTCCAGGTATGTAGTATGAGCCATCTTATTTGTTTGAAACCTTATCGTTTTTGTTGTTTCCCTGTAGAGCTCATTGAACTAAACATCTGGTATTAATACAGGAGCTGTTAGGAGTTGATAGCAAAGCGTGTCCAGCAGAAGGAGATGTGGAGGCTCTCTGCCAATTCTTTATAATCATTGGGAAGCAACTCGATGAGAACCAAAAATCTCGAGGTATAAACGACAGGTACTTCCAACGGTTGAAGGAAGTATCAATGCACCCTCAGTTAGAGCTGCGTCTCAGATTCATGGTCCAGAATGTTATTGATATGAGAGCTAACAAATGGGTGCCGAGGCGAGAGGAGGTTAGGATTTTTTCTGTTCTCATTATCTTTTGATACACCAGTCTTGTGTTCTTGATCTTGTGCTTACGTATTGTTGTATAATGGCAGGTGAAAGCCAAGAAGATCACTGAAATTCATTCGGAGGCAGAGAGGAATCTTGGATTACGCCCGGGTGCAATGGCGAATATGAGGAACAACAATAACAACCGCGGTGCGGTTTCTGCTGCAGCAGACTCTGGAAACATCCTTGGACGTCCTGGTACTGGAGGAATGATGCCTGGCATGCCGGGAGCTAGGATGATGGTTATCGATGATGACGGCTGGGAAATGGCACGGTCCCGGTCCATGCCAAGAGGCAATAGACAGCAAACAGCGCAGCAGCAGCGTGCTCAGCCTCCTCCCGCTATCAACAAGTCATTCTCAGTCAACTCAAGGCTTCTTCCTCAGGGCAGTGGAGGTCTCCTCAATGGTGGTGGTAGGCCAAGCGCGCTTTTGCAAGGTAGCAACGGTTCTGGCTCAGCTCCTCAAGCCCCTAAACCTGTTCCAACTGTCCAGAAGCCTCAGCCCCAGCCCCAGCCGCAGCCTCAGGCGGCTCCAGAAGCTAATAGCATGAACGCAGGAGAGCTTGAAAGAAAAACCAAGTCGCTTATCGAGGAATATTTCAGTGTTCGTTTACTGAATGAGGCATTGCAGTGCGTGGAGGAGCTGAAATCTCCATCTTACCACCCTGAGCTCGTCAGAGAAGCAGTCTCACTCGGTCTTGAGAAAAACCCTCCTTTTGTTAAACCGGTTTTCGAGCTCTTGGAACATCTGATCTCGAAGAATGCTCTGACTCAGAAAGACGTAGGCTCGGGTTGTTTGCTATACGGTTCTATGTTGGATGACATTGGAATCGATCTGCCAAAAGCACCAAACAGCTTTGGAGAGATTCTTGGGAAGCTGGTCTCAGCTGGAATCTTGGACTTTGAGCTTGTAAAAGAGGTTCTCAAGAAGATGGAAGATGAATATTTGAGGAAAACCGTGCTTGATGCAGTGATTAAGAGCGTTAGCGAGAGTCCGTCGGGACAGTCTCTGTTGGATTCTCAGGCGGCGGAAGTGGAGGCTTGCCGTAGTTTGCTCTGAAAAGTAATATTTGTTCTCGCCGGCCAAGTCTTGAAAACGTTTTATTGAGTAGTCTGGAATAATTTTTTCTTATACAAAATTTTGAGTTTATATCCATATATACTTTGGAAGATTTGGGCTCAGTTTTGTTACTTTTTGTGTTCCTTTCTTGTTTATTGTAGTTTAATTTTTTCGTTCATCTTGAGTTTTGAACATTTTCAGGATGAGAACAGAAAAAATATACATTTGTTGATTGTGATCTTATTCTTAGAGCTACATAAGAGTTTGCATCAATTAGTTTTAACTTCGTTTTCTGCGTTGAGATGTTTCTACACGATAAATTTACGCACTAACAAACTCATGATGATGTTTTATTGTAGAAGACACTGATTTGATTATCTACCAACACATATTTTGCCATTAAACTTATCTCGGTCCCTTTTTGCTAGAATTTGTACCATTTGCTACAATTTTCAACCTACGATCATATGTTATTAGGAGTAAACGTGCCGGTCAAAGTTGACAAAGATGCAAATGTGGCGTGCACAAAATTGATAAAGATTCAAGTACAACTAACTATCTCTTATTTAAAAATATTAACCTTAATCGTTGACGTTAATAATCTATTACTTCCTTGATGCCGCAGTCAGTTTCAATCATTCTTGAAACAACCTACGTGATAAATATATAAATAATACTACCATTATTCATTTTCGAAATAACAATTCCAGAGTCAACCTTTGCGAGACCACAAAATCATTTAGAAAAGATAAAGAAGAGCGAAGATATTAAGAATTCCACATCAAAAATAAGATATGACCTAAAAGGCTAGAACAATTCTTTAAAAAAATATTATCCTTGCCACTCACAACTCGAAATAAGAAAATATTGTCTGTAATTGAGTTATATTAATCTATGTTTTACAAATAAACATGTTTAACTAATGAAGTACCTTTTGGTTCATCAAGTGTATTTTTTTTTCATGAACCTTTTGTTTTCAGTTTCAGAAATATTTTTTTATACCAGTACAGAGTTTAGAAGGCAGATGAGATCTTCAGTGGTGTGTTGTTGCTTCCTGGTCATCTTCTTGTAAATAATTCAATGTCATCCTATTTTATCAGATCAAAATGATGAGCGGAAACTTGTTGAACACGGCGCCGGTGGCAACAGCAACCTTCACATTTTCGTTAGAAGAAAAGAGATCATTCCAATCTTCATCCCATCATCATCAAACCATCGCTCTCCTCTATTGAGCTCATGTAGTTTTTGGAACTGCTCTTCTTAGTTGTTCCGTGATGCTGATTTTTTTTCACGTTCTAAAAAATAAAACACTATTTCAAAAATAAATAAATAAATAAATAAAATAAATAAATAAATAAATAAAACACTATTTCAAATCTATGTTGTTATTTTCCAAAGCAAGCAGGTGTTTTCTTTGTCTTTTCTCTTTGTTAACTTAATTACCTTGTCCTAATCTTGTTGGTTTGTTTCTTTCTTTATCGTTTTCTATGTTTTTGTGATACTGTAATTAGTCTCCAATCGTGATCAATTTAAAAACTAGCTGAAATATTTGTGTTTATTTACTAGCTGAAGTTGTGTTGAAAGCTCAGCTCTTATTACAGGTCAGTCTAGTTATCCGAAAATCACATTTCATAGCTTTTCAAAATTTCTAACTAAGATTAAACCGGTATAAAAGAGTAAAACCAGGATTCATAACCAGATCACACAACCAAAGGTCTTTACATAAACATAACGTACAATAATGTTTCACTTTGAAGAATATTCATTCGTATGTTCTCAAAAGAATCCAAACACCAAGAACTTGACTAAAAACGGTCAAGCGACATAGTAGATTGGGCGTCTGTATTCATCATAGTAGTCATCGCGGTTCATGAACAAGATCGCGTAGATTGCATATATTATTCCAGGGAGGTATCCTAAGCAAGTGAGAATCAAACAAATGAAGAACTCAACCTGCAAATTAAACAAGAATCATCATGAGTTCTGTGTTGGGAAAGAAAGAAACAAAAAAAACAAAAAAACAAAAAAAAAAATTTGTTTTCTAGTCCCTTAATTCTTGTCTTATTTAGGAAACCACACCATGACACCAATATAAAGGTCTCTAACCAATCGAACAGTAACTGAATCAGTTGATCTCTATCCAACAACATTAGATTGATTCCCAGAAAATAGTAACCAATTTCAATCTTTCACGGTTTCTGTGATTCAATTTCCCAAGTAAAAAGGCTATTTTTTTCCGGTCAAATCTCAGAGATTAAGCTACGATTCTCTCAGTTTCTTAAATAGAGATCTCAATTCTCAGTCCGATGAATTCGGGAGGGAGAAGAACTTACAGTGCAGCAGCCATGCCTGAGACAAACGCCGAGAGGAGGAAGAAGGATCGCGATTATGATCTCGCAGCAAAGCTCGCAACTGCTCACCATTGATTTGATTCACAAGAGAAAGAGAGAGAGAGAGAGAGAGAGAAGCTTAGCTTTGAAGACTTGACCAAAGGAGAAGAAAGACGAAACCTTTCGAAACAATTATAGGTTTGTGACGTGGACAACAGAAGATTCTACAGCGAGATCTTGACCGTTCATTTAGCCGGATTTTTATATGACTCACGGAAGCTATGGTACAACTTCGTACACCGTATTTTCGCTAACAAAAACAGTAATCTAACAGAATCGATCTTTGGTTAAAAGATTTGGGCCTATGGCCCAGAAAATAAAGAACAAGTAAATAGAAATGGAATATATATATAAACCTTTTGTTTTGTTTGTGTGTATATAGTGGATATACAGATGTTTATCTCTGTTCAAATTCATTGCTGTAAATCAAACTAAACTGTGAAATCTTTTTTGTTTAATGGTTGGCCAAAAGTTTATTGATAAATTTGGGATTCAATTTATTGACTTACATGTATTTAGCGAAGACAAGTTTGTTACACAAAGTGGTGTTAAAATCTGAATCAACTAAAATATAAGGTTAATGTTTTAATAAATTTAGCCAATTTAAATAAAATTTAAATAAATTTCCGTTGAATATAAATCATAAAAAACAAGTAAAGTATATTAACAAGTGACCACCAAAAAATAAGTTTTACAATTATAATTCAAGTAGATTATGTTGAAATAAAATCGGAAATTCAGAATAAATAAATAGACAAAGATAAATTATAAATGGATGAATACAGAACACTAGTCAAAATTTATAATAAATCGAGTTAACTAAAATATAAGGTAAATGTTTAATACTAAGTCAACATAAATTCAATTAAATTCAATTCACAATGTATATAAATCGTCAAACAAACGAGTCAAGTTCATTAATAAGTTAACAAAGAATATAATTTTTACGTGAAAATCAGTGACACTTAAAAGTAAATATATAGACAAAGATAAAGTAGGAATCAATGAATATATAAATATTAGTCAAATATAAATAATAAATCGAATCAATTAGTCAACATAAACTTAACTTAAACGGACTTACGTTGAATATAAATCGTCAAACCAACGAGTCAAATACATATTAATAAGTTAACAAATATAATATTTCGAAAAAAACTATAAATAAGTAGACAAAGCATACTCTATAGACAGATATCTTGATACTTCTAGATTTAAAAATGTATTTTTCAAAAATTTATAAAATTAAGTTTATTTTTCTAGTTTAATTCTAATAATTTTTAGAATATTAATACAAATTTATCTTTCTCTCTCTCTTTCTTTCTCACCTCCTACGAAGTACACAACAACGCCGTCTCAGTCGCTGAACCCAATCTCTTCTTTCCCAGGTGATCTTATCTAAATTCTCTTGCTTCACCATCCTTTTCTCTCTTCGGTCATCACCGAAAGACAAATTTGTTATGGTTATCATTTGATATGTTTGATAGCTTTTAGTTTCTGTAGTGCAATATTGTTGTTTTTTTTCTTCATGTTGAAATCTGGTTTTTCTCTACTAAATTCTTTTAGCGAAACCTTTCTTCTTCTCTTAATCTCTTATTTATTTTTTCATGTGTTGGTTTTGGAATATTAGATCATGTTGTCGACAGGGGCGGACGTAGCACTATAGAACCGGGGTCACGTGCCCCCTACTGAATTTAAAAAAAAAATATTTATAGCTTAAACAAATTTTGTTAAATATCTTTAATTACATGTAAAAAAGAGAAAGTGCCCCAGTCCATTAGAAAATTCATTTTTAATAAACTAATAAAAGTTCAATATGTAAAAGATTTCAAGATATAAAAGCTCGTAGGATACATTTGTAGGTTTTGTTTTATCATTTTATTTCTTTTCTTATATGTTAGTACTATGGTTTTTTTGTTTGAATATTTTATTTTATTTGATGAATTTTTTTGATTTTTTTTAATTTTGTGCCCCCAATTAAAAATGTTTCTAGATCCGCCCTGGTTGTCGAGACTCTTCAATTTTTATAATTGTGAATCCTCTCTAAGACACTTCTGTTTGCCGAAATTAAATTGTTGTTTGATATATAGTGCGTGACCAAGATGCGAGTGAACATGACAATGATGACATGTTCAATGAAGTTATGTCCCAAATGCTTAATGAACAGGTATGGTGAGACACAGAAGAGGTTGTGTCATTGGGTTTGTCTCAGATGGAGAGGCGATTGCAACTGTAGTTTCTACATCTAAGTCAAAACCATCTTTTACAATGAATTTGAAATGATCGTATTGTTTTAGTATTCACTTTGTTATAAATTTGTGATTCTGCTTTCTTTTTATATTTTTAAGAAGAAACGAGGTGAGTAGCCTATTGGGATATGGATACACACTTCTAAAGCAAAGCCGTTTTCTTTAGCTTTGTGTACTAAAATCCCGTAGGCTGTTTACCTTATTTCTTCATGAAAAAAAAAGAAAACAATTTCACAATTTTTTTTAACAAATTAAATGAGCTTTAAAACATTATGATCATTGTAAAATTCAATGTAAATAAATGACAATGACTTACATGCAGTAACTACAATTGCATTTTCCCCTGCATTTGGGACTAACCCAAATCAACCTGTTATGCGTTCTCCCCGAACCTTTTCATCAAGCACTTATAACATAACATGTCTTATCCACTAGACTTCTTTGTCACGCAAGATCCAACAGCATCAGTTCTCCACTGGCGTTATGTACGATATTTACATATGACTATTTTGCTGCATTTATCCTTTTTTCCACCTTATTTATCAACTCAAACTCTATGGCTGCAATATAGGAGAACCAAGCGAAGATCATGTTCGGGAAGCTATACAACGGGAAATCGAGAAGGAGCAAATCTGTCAAGAGATCATTGCTTCAGAAACAGTGAGTCTGAAGCCAACGACGGTGATCGGCTTTAATAAATAGAATTTAATTCTATTCCTCTCGGCCTCACCAATCCCAGGTTTCTAATCTAATTTCTCTTGCTTCAGCATCCTTTCATATCTTCATCACCGGGAGATAAAATTGTTATGGTTATGATATGATATGTTGAGTTTAGTTTCTGTAATGCAATTTTGNNNTTTTTTTTTTTTTTTTTTTTTTTTTATCCTGTTGAAATCCGATTTCTTTCTACTAGATTCCTTTAGAAAAACCTTTATTGATTTTTTCGTGTATTGGTCCATTTGATGGGGCCATTCAAACTTCTCCTAATCGATATTTTCTTTAGCCTGCAGATGGGGCCATTTGAGAGTTTGAATGGACATCATTTATGTGATTTTCAATAAATTTGTATCGATAATGTATATATACAATTTTGTTACAACGAAATCGAAATCCATATCTGATGTAAAAACATTCTGTGCTGAAAACTGTTTGAAGTTTGTGACTAATTCCCAAAATACAGACCAAACTAATTACAAAGCGCAAAAAGTGTCAGCTGACGTGGCGCTAAATCACTGGTTAAGAGCTTGAACAAAACACTGAGCTACCAAAAAGAAAGTCCGGATTTTTTTTGGTTTCCTCTGGTTTCGGTTTTATCTTCTCGAATTCGAAAAACCTTTTTTCTCTCATTATCTCCTCGGGTAAAAACTATGGCGTCGACCACCGATTTCTCCAAATCTCTGCCATCTGCTTTCTTCCATGGTCAGTCTTTCTAATTTCCTCACTTCCCTTTCTCTCGATTCTAGGTTGTTGACATTGGGATTGATTGAGTGGATATGTCTCTGTTCGTGCATTTGGGTTTCATCGGAAAATGATTAATCTTTCGTAATTAGATTCAAATTCTGTATTTTGGAGAAGCTTAAGCATGTCGCAATTGTGGTGATAAGAGTTCTGACTTCTCTGTGTGGCTTATCTTCAGTTTATATTTTGCATCTCTGAGTGTTTTTGTGATTGCAAAATCCTTTTTTTTTTAAAAAAAATTTCATCGTTTTCTGGGTTTTTTATTGAACTGAAGAAATCTTGAATCAAATTTTGCAGGAAATGCGAGATTGAATTCGCAGAGAGGAAGTAGACAGAACATCATGATATGGCCAAATCAGACAAACTCTAAAAGTTGCAACAGGTCCCTTCGTGTGAATGGATTATTCGGAGGTGGAAAGAAAGATAATAATAGTGAAGATGGACAATCAAAGGTAACAGATTCTGCAATATAATTTAGTTCAAGAAGATTGTAAATTAATATCCAATTTCTGTGTGCTTTTGTATACCATTTCGTCTGTTTTGGAACTTATGAGTTTGTTTTTCTTTCTTCTCTTCTTTGTGATGTTGCTAGGCAGGAATATTTGGAAATATGCAGAATATGTATGAGACTGTGAAGAAAGCTCAAATGGTTGTTCAAGTGGAGGCTGTGAAAGTGCAAAAAGAGTTAGCTGCGTAAGTCTCATTTTTACCATATCAAGTTTTGTTCAAGTGTATTTTGAGTTTTCATGCTGCTTCTTGTTCCAACTTCTCAGCGCAGAGTTTGATGGTTACTGTGAAGGCGAGCTTGTCAAGGTATCACACACTTGTTTTATAGCAACAAGTTTGCTGATTTGTTAAGTTCTTGGATAATTTGGCAAGAACTTTCTTAATGATTAGAAACCTTTTGAGTACGTTTCAGGTTACGTTATCAGGTAACCAGCAACCAATCCGTACTGATATAACTGAGGCAGCAATGGAACTAGGTTCTGAAGTGAGTAAAACCATACGATGAAAAGCTATGTTTTCATCGGTTTCTCCTTTTGTTAATCAGAATGGTTTCTCATGTTGTGTGTTTGTTTTCTTTTTGGCAGAAACTTTCACAGCTGGTTACAGAAGCATACAAAGACGCACATGCAAAGAGTGTAGTGGTAAAGCAATCACAAAACCATTTACTCACAATGCAACTAAGTGTTTTGTTTCTTCTCTTCATCTCTTCTAATTGAAAGTTTTATGAATTTCACAGGCTATGAAAGAAAGAATGAGCGACCTTGCTCAGAGCTTAGGCATGCCACCGGGCCTCAACGAAGGACTCAAGTAAGAAGAAGCTGCTTCCTGTTGTCTCATTCAACTTGCAGGTATGAGTCTATGAGAGGTCCCTTTTTTTTCTTTCTTTTTTTATGTATCAGTCAGGTAAAAGCAAAGAGCTTTGTACACTACTCTTATGGAATCAATATATAAAGATTTTAAAACTTTGTCTCTCTGTCTCTGCTATTTTATTCCCCTTGGTATAATCTTGAAATTCAACACAATTCTTCTTGTATCAAATATATATGTTCCTCAAATACAAGAACGCTTCATATTGTTATTCTAGAGTACTAATAAGATCTTGGAAGCTCTTTGCCGGCCAAGAACGATCTTAAAAGAGTGAGTGCACGCTGCGGTTGCAAAACCGGCACTTCGTGGCCTGCTCCTCTTACAGTCGCAAAGGTAAGGCCCTCGTATACCTCTGTCCATCCTCCCACCTGTTCACCACCACCATGTAACACCACTGCCTCTGCATCATAAATCTATGTATACTAAGTGTATGTGTGATGAAGATACCTGGTTCTCAGAGTACCAAGGGTACCAAGGAGTTTTCACCGTAAGATTTAGATGGCTGAGCGAAAGTCGAGTCGAAGTAACTGGAACCACAGAGTCTGTATCGCCGCTGCAGTCACCATATAGTCAAGAAAATGTGGGTTTAGTGACATCACTTTGAAGTTAGTTTCTTGGCTTACCTAAACACCCAAATTCTCAAACCAGTGGCCATGAGGTCCTTGTATATAGGCAATATCGACTTGTCGGAATCTCTCCAGTTCTTAAACATATCTACATTGCATGCTGTCCAGTTGTAGGGAATTGAGGTGAGATTAGCGTGCATAGCTCGCTGTACGTCAGGACGGTTATAATATATCTCTGCGTAGCTCTCTGTACACGGGTCATCATCCTCTGTCAAGACCCTTCTATGCATGAGCTTGGTCTCGTTGGTTTGTGGTATACATGAAGGTGAGTAGATGCTATAGCCATTGACTTGGCCAAACTCTATGACCGTTGCGTTGTAGAGTGCGTAGTTACACTCGTCCGAGTTCTTATCCTCTGTGAAGGTGCAATGTTTGAGGATGGTATTGTAGGATCTGTCAGATATCATTGCGTGTGACCACCAGTACGTGACGGCTCCTAATCTGTCGTAGTGCCTGTCCATATCTCCGTTTCCGACCTTAGGGAAAGTGTATAATGCATTAAGACAAATGATATGAAGTAATGAGTTTGGAAATGTGTGATAAATAAAGTCCTAGTTTTACCATGAATCCTTTGAGATTGATGATGGTATTGTTGAAGGCTTTGTTGTAGTGATAAATCTTTTTGGCAAGCTGCGGAACATAGTGCCCTGTAAAAATGGACAGTAAAATTAAAAAACAAAATTGAAAAGGTTTGGTTAACTAAAAAAAAAACCATTAAACCAAGTAAAATGGTAACTTTATAACCTGCGTAGCTTTCACCAGCAATGTAGAAATCTCTGTATTGGTATTGTGGAAATCTTGACATCCATTTAATAAGAAATATCAGATTGTCATGAGCTGCAAAGTCATTGCTATATTTCAGTAATCAAAATCAAAATAGATAACAAACAATGAATCATTATTAATGATGCTTTGGTAAAACACAGATAAGTACAAAAAACTGACCAGTCCGTTCGTCTCCGGAATCTTTTAGATCGGAGCTTGTGTTAGTGTACGAAAATCCAACTCCGGCCGGCGATTCCAGAAACAAAATGTTTGCTTCTGTTCGTTACAAGTTACAACCAACATATTCAGATACCCTTGATTTTTGTGTAACGATTTGATTCCATCATAGAGAAAAATATATGGACAAAAATTAAAGATTGAAACTGAATTAACGTGAGTACCTGTGTTCCAAGAAAAGTTGTTAAGATAAAGACTAGAACCGGTTTTGTTGATCCGAAACGGTCCAATTTCCTCCGAAGCTCCATATGCAATCGACGAGCAGCCCGGTCCTACGATTTTGTTTGTAATTTATGTTGTCCTTTCTTAAAAAGAATGTAGTATTCATGCTTTAGTGCTTTGGTGTCCTTATCATATGCATTATCTGAATTATGAATAATATTCATGCTTTTCTTTAACTAGGCATATTTTACTGAGAAATTGGGACTTTTTGCTAAAATGCACGTTGGGGATGAAATGGCAAATGGGTAGGTGGCAAGAGTCCCAAACTCTAAATTCCCAAAACTCGTGGAGATATATATAATTTATATATCAAGAAGAAAAAAAAGCTACTCGTGGATCGGAGTAATAAAGTAAGGGACGATGAGAAGAAAGCAGCATGTTTCGTTTATGAGAGTCATATTGGGTTGTTGGTGTTATTTTAGTGGACACCAAAGTTGTTTTGTTCACAGTTTAGAATAGTGATTTGAGAATTTAAGATGACATGAAACACAAGTGTTATTTATCTTGGTATAAATCCAAAATTTTAACGTTGATGGATTTCACTTATTTTGTTGACTAAATGTACGAGGTGAATACAAAAATAATGTTTAATGTTATTCTTCCGGAACATTGTTTCATTCATATCATAACATTATTTTAATCTTGAGGAACTTATTTATGAAACACTGATTTAACAATTAAACCTAAAACCAAAAGCAAACTAGCTAGAATACAATTAAGCCCACACAAACAATCTATTAGCTATATTAAGACCAAGCAACCCATATTATGAAGATATACGAGAGATCCATGCATGTGCTTCTATATATATAATTTTTTGGTATGAATGTTAAGTGCGTCTATATATATGAATGGAAACGGGGACATACAAAAGAATCTAACCTCCATTGAGCCAAAGAAGAAGTGGTTTGGTGTGAGGGGAAGAAGAGGACTCAGTGAGCCAGTAGAAGAGTGATCGACCGTGTGACTCGTTCACAGTCACGTATCCCGAAAACTGTGAGAATTCTACTTTTGGTTGCCCTGGAAGTGCCTTGATCCTGTCCTCCTCTTGCTCTATTAATGATGATGATGTTGATGTCAATAAGATCACTAGCAGAAGAAAGATTAAGTGGGTACTTGCCATTTCTCTTCCTCTCTCTCTCCCACCTTCACTATTGTCTCTACTGTTTTCGATGTGTTTTATATTGTTAGACCATGGAAAGGAGAAGGATGCATGTTTTGATAACCACTTATAAATATACATATATATTGTGTGCATGTGTGAGAAAGAAAATATGGATGAAACAAACTTTAACAAAAAAGAAAAAGAAATGAAAGACATATGGATGGATGAGGTTTTGGAGGCTTTAGTTAATGTGTTTTGCTGAGTCATAACGTTATACCACAGGTTTCGTTGGTTTTGTAAAGTAGTTGACTAGCTAAGTATCCGCACAAAACGTGAGTTTTTCTGTTTTGGTCAACAAAGGTCGTTGGCCCGCCGGGTCCACCGGCCCTTTTCTCACTTTTGTGAAAAGATGGAATCTTATAAATGTTTGTTAGCATAAGGGACCTAGCTATATTGAGATTTTCAGCGACGTGAATTTTTATCACGTACATTTTTACAATTAATTTTTGTCACTAGTGTTGGAATCCAAACAAGAATAATGTCACGTAATTACGCTTTGTATCTATTCCAAATAAGCCTATAATGCCTATTTTTGGTTACTAGCGTTGGTTTTTTGTTTTGGGTATTTCAGTCAGGCAAAAGCATAGAGCTTTGAACTCTATTCTTTTGATGGTCTGGAATAACAACACAATTCTCCTTAATTAATATAAAAAATATTTTCCTTACCAAGAATACTTGTCATTTTTGGATTATTGGAAATGAATCGATTTTAAAACACGAAAAAAGCGGGAAAACACCAAGTTTTACGAGGATCACATTAGGCCAATTCTCTTGCCAAACTAATAAGATCTTGGAAGCTCCTTGCCATCCAAGAAAGATCTAAACATAATTAGGGCACTCTGCGGTCGAAACAAAGGCACCTCGTGACCCGCTCCTCTTACCGTGACAAAGGTAAGCCCCTCATATACCTCTGTTCGTCCTCCTACCTATCACCACCATTAAACATTACTAGCTAGCTCTGCATATATTATAATCATATCCGACAGAAATATGCGCGCGTGTGTGTGTGTGTGTGTGTGTGATGAAGAGACCTGGTTCCCGGTGTACCAAGGGTACCAGCGAGTCTTCACCGGAAGATTGAGTTTGCTGAGGGAAAACCGAGTCGCTGTCACTGGGATAATTGAGTCTGTATCACCGCTGCATCACAATTTGGTTGAAATATGCGTCTTAATATGACCAAAAAACTTGTTACTATTGTGATCTTGGAAACTAATTTCAATATACTGGTTTTTTTTTNTTTTTTTTTTTTTTTTTTGTTGCTAAGAATATATATATACTGAAAGACAGTGTACCTAAAGACCCAGATCCTCAGACCAGCCTCCATGAGTTCTTTGTATATCGGCAACATCGAATTGTCAGAGACTCTCCAATTCCAATTGTTAAACACATAGTCACTGCAGAATTAGAGAAGACAAAAATATGTTATTTGAGGTGCAATTCAATGACGTTTCCAATTCAATGAAGAACAAAACACATATGTTATCTGAGTATACATGACTAAAATAATCAGTAAGTGTGATTAATTAATTGAATTATTAAGGAATTATTATTCTTGACATTCGGTAAGAAAGCATGACAGAACACAAAAGGCTCACCGCAATTTTTTTTACATTTTTTTTTTTTTCTGAATTTGTTTCCGTTAATGTTAGTTAGGGCTATACCTGCAAGCAGTCCATTTATAAGGAATAGCTGTGAGGTTCGCATGCATAGCTCGCTGTACCTCCGGACGGTTATAATAAATCTCGGCATATTTCTCAGTACAAGGGTCGTACTCTTCCAATATCTGTCTAGGCAGGACCGTTTTGTGCATTTCCTTCGTACGTACACACTTGGGTGTGTAGATGCTGTACTGATCAATGTCGCCAAAGTCAGCCACAGCATTGTTAATGGCGGAATCACAATCTTCGGAGAATCTCTCTGCCGTGAAATTACAGTTTTTGAGGATTAAATTGTAGGAAGTGTCTGAGATCATCGCATGAGACCACCAATATGTTATGGTCCCTAGTTTGTCGTTGTTTTTGTCCATCTCTGGATTTCCAACCTTGAAGGAGAGAGATTAGGGTCAAGAATTTGTGTTTTTTTTTTTATTCGAAAGTGAAGTAATAGTTTTACAAATTAATGTGATAAATAGACCCATTATATAGTTTTACCATGAATCCTTTGAGATTAATGATGGGTTTGTTGTTCAAGGCTTTGTTGTAGTCATGAATCTTTTTGGCAAGCTGAGGAGCATAATGCCCTGTAAAACGGATATTAAAATTAAAAACAAAATTGAAAAGGTTGGTTAGCTAAAAGACCACTAAACCAAGATAATTTTACCGGCGTAGCTTTCACCAGCAATGTAGAAATCTCTGTATTGGTATTGTGGAAATCTTGACATCCATTCAATAAGAAATATCAAATTTTCTTGAGCTGCAACACACAATTACTGAATCATTTATTGTAGTTTAACCAATTCTCTAGTCTTATGTTGGTTTACTGAATAGACTAATTTTGAGATTTTTAATCATTATATGAATTTTGTAGTAGTAACAATTATCCATGAAAAAACAATTTATATGGATAGAACATAAGTAAGGTTTTATATAACGACCTGTACGTTCGTCTCCGGATTCTTGGAAATCGGAGCTTGTGTTAGTGTATGAAAATCCAACACCAATGGGGGATTCCAGAAACAAAAGATTTGCTTCTGTTCTTGCACAGATAAAAAAATTTAAATACAATTTATATAACATACATGGAAACAGATTTCCATGCAATGTTTTCATAGTTGGAGTTGTAATAGGAATTAACTTTACAAATAAAGAACAGAATGGAAACATATCAATTTTGTATGAATGATTACCTGTGTTCCAAGAAAAACTGTTGAGATAGAGACTAGAACCGGATTTGTTTATACGAAACGGTCCAATTTCCTCCGACGCTCCGTAAGCAATCGACGAGCAGCCCGGTCCTGCGGATCATATACACAAATATCGCTATTTTTCATATAAATCATATATATATATAACGAGGCATTTTGTGGGTATAACTATAAACATAAATAATGACATATCTTTATGAGACAATCAAAACTACTAGTTACATGTCTTGGTCCCATGTAAAATCTCTTGTAATGTTTTTTTTTTTTTTTTTCTTTTGGTTGTTGATCAAAGATCAAACATTTCTCCTATGTGTAAGTCAAAGAAAAACGAATACAATATTCCACATTCGTTTCCTTTGGATTAGACAACCAATCCAAAATCTCGTCTATTTTAATGTTAGTTAAAAAAAACTTTAAACCC
This sequence comes from Noccaea bulbosa, assembly GCA_900406535.1. NCBI lineage: Eukaryota > Viridiplantae > Streptophyta > Magnoliopsida > Brassicales > Brassicaceae > Noccaea > Noccaea bulbosa. The sequence continues at coordinate 58,214 of OVBJ01000127.1, read as the reverse complement.
CTAACTGAGAATATTTAATTTGCGGTGAGCCTTTTGTGCATGCATGTTTCTGTCATGCGTTCTTACCGAATGTCAAAAAGAGAAAGCGATATGAGAAGTAGAGATCGTATTTTTGGCCATAGATGTTTGGCCAATCGTATTTTTGCTTACTTCTTTTGTGGTCCTGAGACGATCAAATGACCCTACATTTCAACTTCTGCCGGCTTTTGTTTAGTTAGTTTTTTTTAATAAAACTTCAATGATCTTTTTTTGTCGGCTAATGTTTTAGTGGTAAAAGAAACCGAGCCTGTTTTATAAAAAAAGTTAATATTTCTTTAGTTTTACATACGACTTAAGATTCTTTAGTATTGGATATCCATGTTTTACCCAAGCATTTGACTAAGTGAAGAGACCCCTTTGATTAAAAAAAACTAGCAAACACACCACACGTAAGACATACGAAGTGAAAGTGTGAAGCTCAAGTGACTAGACCTGGGCAAATTATATGTTATTATGCTTCGATTCGTTATTCACTTCGATTCGATCTGAATTAAAAATCCGGATAACTGTAACTCTACAAGCAAATCAAATATTAAAAATCAATATCCGTTAAAAACGAAGCAAATCAAATATTAAAAATCAATATCCATTAAAAACAAAGCAAATCACAAATACTAAAAATTTAAAAGTCGGATATCCACTCTGATCTGTTATACATATATATCTATATATTATACGTATATATGTCTATTTATATAAAAAATTATATATATATAAACTGGATAATTATTATATATATATTTTATAAATTTATATTCATAAAATTGACTACTTAAACACTAAAAATGTTAAAAATCAAAAGAAAATATTTTTTTATATTAAAATTGTAATTTTTGGTGTTAAAACTTGATTTTTTCTGAGTAAATTTTTTTTTTTTATATTTATAGAGCGGATCATATATCCGATAAAATATTCAAATTTTACGGATATTCGATCACAAAACCAAATATTCGGATGGAACAGAGTGGATCACAAATGCCTTTAAAATCTCGAATATCCGCTCATGCCCACCCCAACATGAAGTGACCAAGTGGCTCACGCATAGGGCGTCGAGTTTGCGCACTATATAATCGAATATGGGACCAAATCTTTATCAACAAAAAAAAGAATATGGGACCAAATCGAACTTACACTCTTGGCTCTAGATTCAATACCACTTTATCATCACATACGACTACATATTTTTAATTAGTCAAATAGTTTATTGTCTAATATAGTTAAGTGGTGACAGAACGACACTATTAGCACAAATCAATAAACAATGTTCATATTTGCCAAAAGTTTGGCTACATTTGCTTTACTTTTGCAAATGATTTTAAATTATAGTATAGACGCCGTCAAAAAGATAGCTAGTGAGTGCTTTTATGTCGCTGTCATGCGCATGATGGGAATGATGAGGTTTTGAAGATATGTTGACATGAGAATATTCCAATTATTCCATAAGACTTATTTTAGTCAGAAATGTGGACTTTTACTAAAATGCACGCAGGCTGGAATAGTCCATACTAAAAAAAAAAAAAAAGTGAAGAGGTACAGATAATTGCATGATTACTTTTGTTTGTTTTTCTAACAACAATTGCATGTTTCATCTATGAGAGTCATATTGGGTTGTTGATGTTATTTTGGTGATCACAGTTAAAAATAATGATAAGACATAAAGTATTCGTATTGGTATTTTTGTCTATATTTCACTTTTGTTTAGGCTAATTAACAATTGTTAATGAGATTTGACGTCTTCCGATTTTACGATTAGAAATAAATTTGTGTTGAAAATAATTATTATTGACTCTTAGTGACACATACTACTAGCATTGCAGATCAACATGCTGAATCGACAAGCAATTTCTGTGTTTTATCTATAGTAGGAAAAAAAAAAACTCAACATGGTGATTATTAGGTATTCGACTACCTAGAACTAAATTAATTTTAGAACCAAGCAACCCGCCCTGATAATTGGAGGCTCTGAGAAAATATTGATTTGAACCCTCCGTAAATTAAATTTTGAAATCTCTGGTTTAATACCAATAGAGTTGATAACATTTTTTCAAAAAAAAAAAAAGATAGATCTTAAAATTATTAAATCCATTAAAAGGTTAAGTACATATATACTTGTTTGTATTAAGGGCCGGTCTGAAGCAAATATATATAGTCAACTAAAATTACAAAACCACACTACGTACACAGCAATAATTTCTTATATTTTTTTGAATTATACATATTTTTATTACAAAGTTCTATGGTATCCTCGTTTTTTTTTTTTTATAAAACCTAGAAATTTGTAGCCATACTTTATAAAAAAAAAATGATTTGTAGCTATAAATAAAATCTATAGAGTCGGTAATTTTGGGCTTAGTTTATCAACGAATGATCCGGGTTTGAATACAATGGTACATTTGGAGATAGACTCATCTGTCGAAACATATTATGATTTAAGTTCTTAGATGTTGGGAAGAATTTAATAAATTTTCGTTTTCATTTTCATTTTAGTTCACATTAAATCAAATATAACACCAAACATATGAAGATACACTAGAGAGATCAATGTGTTAATATATATATATATATATATATATATATATATATATATGTATATATATATATATATTATATGAATGGAGACAAAAGAATCTAACCTCCATTAAGCCAAAGAAGAAGTGGTTTGGTGTGAGGAGAAGGAGAAGATGATTCAGTGAGCCAGTAGAAGAGTGATCGACCGTGTGACTCGTTCACTGTTACATAACCTGAAAACTGTGAGAATCCTACTTTTGGTTGCCCTGGAAGTGCTTTGATTCTGTCCTCCTCTTGCTCTCTTGATGATGATGTTGATGTTAATGGTGTTGATGTTGATGTTAATGCTGATGTTGATGAGAGCACTAGTAGAAGAAAGATTAAATGGGTTCTTGCCATTCTCTTTAATTTCCTCTTACCCTTTCACTATAGTCTCTCCTTTTCTTCAATGGGTTTTGTTAGATCAATAGAATGGAAAAGGACGTGTAGTTATGTGTAGTATGTGTATTAATGTATACGTATATATATTTATGTCATGTGTGGAAGAGACATAAGGATGGATTGATGGGGTTTGGGAGGTTGTCATGTAATGTGTTTTGCTGAGTCATTACACAATGTGGACCTCTGTCTCTTCCTCTGTTTAGAAATAAAATTATGTATAGTAGTGTAACATTTTACACTTTGACCATCTTAAGATTTTGTAAGTTCAAATATATCAAATTAAATAAAGTTTCATCTTTCTTTCAAGACTCATTTAGCTACGTACCAAAATTTTAAGAACTCCATCATTTCAACTGATCTAAAATATGGTAGGTTCTAGAATTATAGGCTCAAATCATTTTGAATTAAGAAAAGGAAAACTATGTATGTTTTTCTACAAAAATATTTTTTTTCCACCAATGAGATAACGGATTAAGAAACACGAGACTTAATGGCTATTGAGCTGATAATTTTAAATAATGTAAATATATTAAAATAAAATAGTGGTTTTTTATTTTATGATTATCATTTGCAGCTGTTGGACATCCTCACTAATATCTACTTTGGAATAGTGTTTTTAGCGTCGTCTTTTGGTCAAAGTATGATAGCACATGTACGTACAATTTGTCAATCAATTAACTCTCCATTAGTCAAATGGTTTTAAGTTTGCGAACAAGCTAATAGTGAATAAAACCCACAAAATGTTTAAGTCAGCATGAGTAGAAACATGATTTCCAGGTTTCTTCAATGAAAAAAACATATTGGAACATATTTTCTAAGCAAGAAATTAGCATGAAAATTCCAACCGCAAATAATGTTATGGGTTAGTTTTTACTTTACGATCTATAACCAAAAATACCAACTACTAATGTAGGGAATCGTTGATAAATCAAAGAGGTTTAGGTTGACGATTAACGCCTCGTCTCCTGGGTTAAAATGACTGTGACTGGTAATATCTCGAAGTAGTTGAAATTCAATTAATTGAGAATTTCTTTTATTAAATGAGTATTTTCAGTTTTAAATGTTTTACACGTCAACACAAATTTTAGAATCGAAAACTTGACAATTTTATACCAAAAAGGTAATAGCTACAACAAACAAAATAAATGAAAAATCTACCACCATTTCAATTTTCTTCAAATTAAAGTTATAGAAAATATACTTTCTTATACATAAAAAGAAAATAGGAATACAATCCAAAATATATGAAACTTATAATTACTTGGCTTATTGAGAGGATTACAATACATTTTATTTAAAACCAGATTTGACCAAAAATCTGGTCCGGATCCTCCTAACCTCATTCCCGAGCCTTGTATAAAAAACCATTTATCTCCAAACCATCATAACGGCAGAACTTTTTCTCGTCCAAAGAGAAAAATATTAATATTTGAGAGAAGAAGAAGAAGAAGGAGAGAAAATGGCGTCTGCGATTCCAGTTTTGACACTAGTATTTGTGCTATTCACGACATTCTACCACCTTGGTGATGCAAGATTGATTATTGTGGGAGGAACATTGGATGGATGGAAGGTGCCAGAACCAGCCAACAACACACTCAACCATTGGGCTGAGTCTGTCAGATTCAAAGTCGGAGACATTCTCAGTACGTTTCTCATTCTTTCTTCAATTTTTTTAGTAAGATCTTATGATCAATTTTAACTAAAGGATTTTGGGACGAACCATAACAATTTCTAAAGAATTTCACCAATTTATATTTAATTAGTGTTATATATATATATCGAATATTTTATTTTTGTGAGATCGAATATTTTATTTTATTTTTGATGTGAGATCGAATATTTTATTTTTGTTTGATTCACTCTTAGCCACGGCCGGGATCTTCAATTAGGATTGAAATGTATGGATTTGATTATTTGAGGTTAAAAAATGTAGAGAGAACAAATTAATTGATACTTTTGATTCACAATGGATTTTTAAGATTGAAATTTGAGTCTTTTAGTTAACTTTGAATACGCTCAAATGAAGTTTGAAACAATTTTACATAAATTTAACTGCTCAAATTAATTAGGTTTTAAAATTTTGACTCACATCCAAATATGTGTTTTTTTGTGAGGTTTTTTGTTTTAGATCGATACCACATCATGATAGAATGGTACTCTCTCGCTATACACACACATGGAACAAAAACGTAAAAACTAAATATTTGAAACCGAATTACATAAATGATGATCGAGAGTAATTATACAAGGAAGTTGAAACAGAAACCAAGTAGACAAATACATGTTTGTATCCTAGTGGTACTTGAGGGAGGTAAGTCCCAATACGGACCCGGGTTCGAAACCATTTGGCCACAGCGGATTTTACATCCCTTCCGTTGGGGCCTTGGACCCCTTTCGAGGGGATAGTCGGGTTTTCCGTTCGGGTTAGATCCTCGAAATAACTGGATACAGTTGGACAAAGCTCAGACCATCGGTTTGGGCCCCAGAACTGGTCGGTGACTGTTCGGTCGACTCCTCGGACCCGGATACCAGAAAAAAAAAAAAAAAAAAAAAAAAAAATACATGTTTGTATTAAAAATTATTGTTGTGTTGCCATATGGATTCAATCATGATGAATTGCATGTTATTAGAAAAGAAAAAACTAAGCATTATATATTTTTGCATGTGGCAGTTTTCTACTACGGCACGAAGGACGATTCGGTGTTACAAGTGACGAAAGAAAACTACGAAAGCTGCAAAACAGAAAAGCCATTGAAAGAATACAAAGAAGGAAACACCAAAGTGACACTTGATGTCTCAGGTCCACACTACTTCATCAGTGGAGCTCCCACCGGTAACTGCGGCAAAGGTGAGAAATTGACCGTCGTGGTTCAGTCACCTAACCACCCGCCCCATCCCAAGACCGCACCCGCACCCGGTACTGCTCCATCTACTTCTCCAGTGGCTACACCTACTTCTCCGGTGGCTCCTGCGCCAGCTCCGGCCAACAGCAGCGCCGTTGGATCGGTGGCTGGAAATGGCTTCTTATGGGCTCTTGTTGCTGTCATTGGGCTCGTTTGGGCTTAAGCCTCTCTACAAAAACTTTTGAAGTTGAAATCTTTGTTATGCAACCAAATCTATGATTTAGAGAATAATGATTATCTGAGTTTATGTCATATTTGACACTACTAAAAATCAATTTGCAATTTTTTTTGTTCTTGTCAACAATTTATGTTCTACATATAAATGTATTCAATTGTTTTCCTGCTTGTTATCTAATCATCTTGGTACCTAAAAGTCTGTAACTATCATATGAAACACGACTTTAAAATAAGACTATATTAGAAAACATTTGTAGATTGATTAAATTTATTAATTAAGTTAATGGAAATTTTTAGCAGGTTTTTTTTTTTTGGTAAAGGGATATTTTATTAGTTTAGTGATTTGTTAATGATACGCCACCACCTACATTATTACTATCACCTAGATTTTGATCTGGTTGTCCCACGATTTCCATAAAATAATGAATTTGCTAGAGTCGAGAGAGTGAATCACGAAGAAATCATATACTCCATCCGTTCCAAAATATAAGATTTTTTAGACTTTTCACACAAATTAAGAAACATTTATTGTTAAACAATAAATATTTTGTTTTTTAAATCAAACTACTTTTTAATAAATATTAACCAATAGAGTTTCAAGAATTCGATTACTTTTAATTAATGGTTCTTGAAGTTTGTAAAAAGTACCTTAAAAATTCTAAAACATCTTATATTCTGGAACAAGAAAAAAATTTACAACATCCTATATTGTAGAATGGAGGGAGTATATTCTTCGTACAAACTGTAGAATATATGAAACAATCACAATTAAGCTATAACATATTAATTAAAAACATTGATCATATTCTTAAAAAAAGCGTAAAAAGATACGACAACAATAGCAGGACTTCAATTTCAAGTTCCCAAATGGATAGTTATGCCAAATATAAAAATGGTAAAGCGAATTTGTAGAACTTGTTTCTTCTGATCGTATACAACTTGTTGTTTATTTTTGTAAAAAAAAATGATTAAAAAAGTGTAGATTAATAACTTCTTTAACTAATTATAAAAAAAAATTGACCAAAAAAAAAAACTAATTATAAAAAAATAAAAAAAACATTTTGCATGAGAAGAGAAGACAGCAGAGGAAGCGGGTGGACCCGGCCCGGACAGCAAGAAGAAGAAAGTCAATATTTGGACAGAAGACACGTTCACTTTCTTCCTTCTTTCTCTCCCCGTTTCTTTACATCTTTCTACTTCTTCTTCGCCGCCAGATTCGACTGTAAGCTCTTCTTCTTCTTCTTCTTCATGTTCCTCCCGATCTCAGTTACTTATACTCTGGGAATGAAGCTAATTGAAGTTTGCAATTGTTCCAAGTTGGATTCGATTTTGTCTAATTTTAGGGATTTTAGAGATCAATTTTGTCCATTTTGTATAGCTTAAAGTTTCGATTTTTCGGTCAGTTATAGATGTGATGGATTATAACTAGTTTTCAAGTAACTTAATTTCGGAATCCAATCGATTAACTCCACTGATTTGTGAAAAAAAAAAAAAAACACTTCTTCTTGTTCCGATTAAGTAACTCATGGGATTGATTATAACTGAAAAGGTTTCATCTTTGTGATAATTGTGTGAAAACAAAACAGATTAAAGGATTCATGAGTTGAATCTTAGAGAAAGAGCATGTTTGATTGTGGCACAAATGGAGTCAAATCTCAAGTAATCAGTGGCCAACGCGAGAAGTTTGTGAGGTACACATAGTTTAACTTCTTCTCCTACTTGTTTGATGAATCTGTTTACAGTATTGAGTTTCTTGGTTTTCTTGGTTTTCTAACAGGTTAGATAGTATGGACTCAAGATACTCGCAGACTTCTGATACAGGTTTAAACAAATGCACATTAAACCTACAAGGACCAAAACGTTTTGCTCAGGGAAGCAAAACATCATCTGGATCTTTCAAGAAAGGTTTTCGAAAAGGATCCGAAGGACTCTGGTCTATAGGTAGATCCATCGGACTCGGTGTGTCTCGCGCTGTGTTCCCCGAAGATCTCAAAGTGTCAGAGAAGAAGATATTCGATCCACAGGACAAGTTCCTCTTGCTCTGCAACAAGCTCGTTGTAGCTTCTTGCATCCTCGCCGTCTCCGTGGACCCGCTCTTCTTGTATCTTCCTTTCATCAACGACAAGGCGAAATGCGTCGGCATAGACCGGAAACTGGCGATCGTAGCAACGACGTTGAGGACGGTCATAGACTCTTTTTACCTCTTCCACATGGCTCTCAGGTTTAGAACAGCGTACGTCGCTCCTTCTTCGCGGGTTTTCGGCCGAGGAGAGCTCGTGATCGAGCCTGCGCAGATCGCTAAGCGGTATCTTCAACAGTACTTCATCATCGATTTGCTTTCCGTGCTTCCCATTCCACAGGTATAAACAAACTTTTCAAGATTTACTTTCTTTTATGTGTTCATTTTGCATCAACGTTGTTCTTTTTTTTTTTCAGATTATAGTTTGGAGATTTCTCTACACGTCAAATGGTGCGAGCGTTCTTGCAACGAAACAAGCGCTTCGATATATAGTGTTAGTCCAGTACATTCCGCGGTTTCTTCGTATGTATCCTCTAAGCTCAGAGCTGAAGAGAACAGCCGGCGTATTCGCTGAAACCGCTTGGGCCGGTGCAGCTTACTACCTGCTTCTCTACATGCTCGCTAGTCATGTCAGTTATCCAGTTTTCTTGCTGCCGTTTCTTTGAAAGCAAAATATGTAATCTCATAAGTCTCTCTCTCTCTCTCTCTGTGTGATTATGTAGATTGTTGGAGCTTTGTGGTACTTGCTTGCCTTAGAACGGAACAACGATTGCTGGGTGAAAGCTTGCAACGAACACCGCGACAACTGTACACGGAACTTCTTGTTTTGCGGTAACCAAAAGATGGAAGGTTATGATGCTTGGGACGCTATCAAAGAATCGTTTCTTCAGGAGCATTGTGCTGTCAATGTCACTGAAGGTGAAGAACCTCCCTTTGATTTCGGAATCTACTTGAGAGCTCTCTCCTCTGGCATTGTCTCGTCTAAGAACTTTGTCTCAAAGTACTTCTTCTGCTTGTGGTGGGGGTTACAGAATCTTAGGTATGCATGCACCAAGACTTTATATAAGAGTCTTTCGGCGTTTAGTAACCTCCTCTGTTGCGTGATTGCAGTACGCTTGGTCAAGGTCTTGAAACTAGCACATACCCTGGAGAGGTCATATTCTCCATAACACTTGCTATTGCTGGACTTCTTCTCTTTGCTCTTCTCATTGGAAACATGCAGGTAAAAGAAAAAACAGAAGCTTGTGTTTGGTTATTATGTTTCAAGATTGACTTTGGTGTTTGTTTTAATATACAGACTTATCTTCAATCGCTGACTATCCGGTTAGAAGAGATGCGAGTGAAAAGACGTGACTCAGAGCAGTGGATGCATCACCGAATGCTTCCACCGGAGCTGCGGGAACGGGTCAGGCGATACGACCAGTACAAGTGGTTAGAGACTCGTGGAGTCGACGAAGAGAATCTTGTTTCGAACCTCCCTAAAGATCTTAGAAGAGACATCAAACGTCATCTCTGTCTAGCCTTAGTCAGAAGAGTAAGTTTTTTCTTGTTCTTGATTCATCTCCAAGAACATGTTTTTCAAATTCTTGATTCACTCCAAGAACATTTTGTTTTTATATTGTAAAAGGTTCCTCTGTTTGAGAATATGGATGAGAGGCTGCTAGATGCAATCTGTGAGAGGCTCAAGCCATGTTTATTCACTGAGAAGTCTTACTTGGTCCGGGAGGGAGATCCGGTGAACGAGATGCTCTTCATAATCCGCGGTAGGCTTGAGAGTGTAACGACTGATGGCGGGAGAAGCGGTTTCTTCAACCGGAGTTTGCTTAAAGAAGGAGATTTCTGCGGTGACGAGCTTCTGACGTGGGCGCTGGATCCCAAGTCCGGTGCTAACCTCCCGTCCTCGACAAGAACCGTCAAGGCCTTAACCGAAGTCGAAGCTTTCGCTTTGATAGCTGATGAGCTGAAGTTCGTGGCCAGTCAGTTTAGGAGACTGCATAGTAGACAAGTGCAACACACGTTCAGATTCTATTCACAGCAATGGAGGACTTGGGCCGCTTGCTTTATCCAAGCCGCGTGGAGACGGTACACGAAGAGGAAGAAGATGGAGCAGCTTAGAAAAGAAGAGGAAGAGGAGGATGAAGAAGAAGAGACTGCTTCGGTTATCGCAGGAGGAAGTCCGTATAGCATCAGAGCGACGTTCTTGGCTTCCAAGTTTGCTGCCAATGCGCTTCGTAGCGTTCACAAGAACCGGTCCGCGAAGAAGAAATCGAGTTTGTCACCTCCGACTATAGAGCTGGTGAAGTTTCAGAAACCTCCTGAGCCAGATTTCTCTGCTGATTGCTGAAGATTTCTTGAAATTGTAAATTGATCCAAGTCGCAAACTCAAGAAACTTTTCTTTTTTTTCTTTTACTTGTACACATTCTCTTAAGAGGTTAATTAAAAGAACACATCAACTCAAAAGATTCTTTTCTTTTTTTGGTTTTGTTCTAAGAAAGATACTTTACTTTGGGTTGTTTATACATACTTGTTAAACACCCAAATGTTGTAATATGTAAAGGACTATTTGTGATTTTCTTTCTGAAAATTATAAAAGTAGATATGTTCTGAATATTCCAAAGACATTACATAAATTTATTTAACCAAATTCATACATTAAACTTGCTCGGATCTTCCTTTGAGAAAGTTCTTGCAGAGAATCTGCCATTGCTTCCTATCCGGTTCTGCGTTTTCCATCGTTGCCTTAGCCTTATCCGCGAAATCTTGCTGCGAAAAACCGAAAGAACAAGAAACATTAAGAAGCTTCGAACTTGAATTCTTGAAAACATTCAAGACTATGAACAAGAAAACAAGAAAATTAGAAGCAGACAAACCTCCATCAACTTCATATTGACGACGCGATCAATGATCTCGAAAAGGATCTCTTTGTTGTACTCAGGATGGCCTTGGATGCAAAGGAAGTGGTTTCCATAGGAACACATCTCGACGTTGCATTTGTCTGAATAAGCAAGCAATGTAGCTGATTCAGGTAGCTCCCAAACTTCGTCTTGATGGCATTTTATTATGGCTAATGATTTTGGAATCTCGTCTCCAAAGTAACCACCTGGTTTCACCGCATCTTTAGCCATTGTTATGGTTCTTAGTCCCATGTCCACACCACTACTTGCTCTTCCGATTTTACCTCCTTTGATCCTACTTAATATCTGGTTTTTCCAACAACAAAGAAAAATTGATCATTCATCACAATAATCAAGATTTTGATGTATCACGCGTTGAATCTATTTCAGATTTGATTAAGAACTAGCCAAGAATCTAGAAATATTCAACTGATGTTTGTAGATTATACTGTGGGAAAATGTAACACGTGAAGTCTTATAAATGGGACCTTGCTTACGAACTCTAATATCTACGCTTTGGTTTACATGCACAAACAAAAAGAGACAAGTGTACAGTGTACTGTTTGCATTTACCAAATAAAGTTTCTACAAGATTTTTTAAGGTTTGTGTTCATTTAAAGAAAATGCAAATCGTAAACGCAAACAAACAATTGAAGCTTCCCTTTAGACCACACACATTCAATCCAAATCAATCACATTAGCTTCTAGTGTTACTAATAATTTGTTTTACTCCAAGAGATTATTGAAACAAATGGGTTTAGCTTTAGGATTTTTTTTTTTCAATTAAGTGTATGCAATTAGCAAAGAAATATTCTTTAAGATGTTTAAGGTTGTGTTCATGTGTTAATTTTCTTAATTACTTTCAATCCAGATCAACCACATTAGCTTCTAATGTCACTATGAACAAATGGGTTTTATCTTTAGGATTAGTCTTTGAAAAGCCCTAATTATTTTGATTAAATAAGATGAGCAAAATCTCAAAGTTTTGGATCAGAACCTGATGGCCGAAGCAGATACCAAGAACTTTCTTCTTCATGTCGTCGAGTTTAAGACAAAGTGAACGAAGCTTAACGATCCAATCATCGTCACCAAAAGCATCATGAAGGCTTCCACTGATAACAAAACCCTCGTACTTGTCAAGATCCTTCTCCTCCGGAAACTCGCCGTCGATCACTCGGAAAAGATCCCATTGCTCTCCTTCTTCGGCGAAAGTCGAAACGAACACGTTGAAATAACCACCGTACGTCTTCTTCACGAATGTTGAATCGGACGTCGCTAGAAACAGAGCGAATCTCTTTTGCTCAACCATCTTTGTTGTTTTTTTTTTAATGTTTTTGGTTTGTTTGAGAGATTAACGGAGAAGAGAGATTGGTTTTTATTTACACGAAAGATTTGTTTTAACTATCAGATGCCAGCTGGAGGATTTGTTTCCTTTTAGTTCTGATTTTGCAGTAACAAACTGTATTTTATATAGTAAGAAAATTAATGTTGGATTATAATCAAGATTACGAATTAGTTAATATTATTATTATCATAATAAGCATGTACACATTTGTTATTATTATTTGTCTAGTCAACACCCACATTTATTATCTTATAGTAAACGTATCTTACCAATAAATTGACAATTTTGGGTTTTCTACTATTAAATCGAAATATTTTGATGACTACAAATTGTTTTATACATAGTTCAGAGAGAATGTCTTGATGACTGATGAAGAGTTGGTTAAGCTGGATCTTCGGTGTTGTTATCAGGCTGTTCAAAATGTTGTATGAGGTTGTGTGTGATGTTTGAGTGACTCCATATAGAAATTAAGTTACATATATTATTTACAAACACATGAACTATCACTATAGTAAACGTATCTTACCAATAAATTGACAATTTTGGGTTTTCTATTATTAAATCAATTTTTTTAACATGTGTTAATCTATCTATAATATAAAAGATGAATAATTCTCTCCAAAAGCTTGACACATCAGCATTTTTTGCTTTTTCTGGTGCTGAACGTGGCATTTATAAAATATAAATTTAATAACTGTTTCATGATTTTTCATTTATTTTTTTTGCATTTAAGTTACCTCTTCACATTATTATATTTAAATAAAAATTCATATAAAAAAATTAGAAAGATCCAAATAAAATAATAATAACTAGGTATTCATGAAATCTATTTACAAATTTGTATATAAAATTTTGTTCATTTACTTATATATATAAATATACGAGAACAATACATGTAAATGATAAAACTATAACAGATAAGAATCGAGTAAAGATAGTTCATATAGGAAAAATATTCAAAATATAGTTATTAAAATTTAGGATCATATAATATTGCGGTTAAAAGCTGATAATTAAAATTATTATTTTTAAAAAATCTAAATTAAAATCACTATACAAATAAATATTGTATATCATTATTAGTATAATAATAGGATTTTAAAAATTAAATAGAAATAATTATAGTTAAATTAGAACAATAAAATTTAAAATTTGGTATAGTTTTAATCCCGCTCATTACGCGGGTCATATTTCTAGTGATTCTTAAAGCTCCAAATCTTCGTCTTGATGGCATTTTATGATCCTTTGGTTAGCCGGAAACTCCTCGCCGGCGTCACTGCCTCAATCACGATGGCTATGTTCCCAAGGAAAAGCTCTGGCTGGTCCTTTCCTTCACTCTCGCTATTAGCTGGATATCATCCAATCAATATATTTAGTATGATATATAATAAATTAACTTTATATATTACGTAAAAATATATGCGAAAATGTGACTCAGTGAGGTCCATGTCAAATTCACAAGTGCATCATCAAATCATAGAGCGCTCAAAGAGAAAGGAAGATTTTTTTTTTAATATATGATCATTTGTCGCACACGTCAAAAATTCCAATGAAGAATCATTCTAAGATGCAATCTAAATTTTTCTTTCTTTGCTCATAATTATATGATCATATTCCTTACGCATTAAAACGAATCCATTATGTTTTATTTATGTAGATTATTGAAGACATATTTACAGCAGACTTGGGATTGTTTCATTGTAACATTTTTAATAATTTGTGATTGTATAACAAATCAAGTGAAAAAAAAATATATATATGTATAAAGGAATACAACCAAGAAACATTTGTATTTTAAAACGAAAAAAGGTTATAAACGGTGAGGTTTTATAATTTAATTTCTCTAACCGTAAAAGGTTATGGTTCTTAACAATTAGTTTACACAAGTATTCATTTCAAGCTAAATTTCAAACTGTGAACATTAAAACAATACCAAACTATTTAGAATGAGAAAAAATAAACAAATTATTGAGTTGAACTCCATCGAAACACTTATTGTCTATTTTTTATTTTTTCAGTTTGATAAAAAGTTATACTACAGTAAAATAAAATTTGACTAAAAATAGAAAATAGAACTAACGTGAAGTAACTTCTTATCTTGTGCTAGAGGGTTTGCTATTACGTTTGATAGAAGTAAAAGTAATGTATGTTGTCTTAGTCGTTTATGCTTGTATTGATGTGTGCAGACATGCAGTAGTAGGCAACGGAGTCTCTTGTACTCTGTTGAGGTGGTTATTATCAATGGAGGATCAGGCCTCTGTTCCTAACGCCCTTGACTTGTTTCCATTGCTATCATATGGTTTGGAATGGCTCAAAGGTGATAACATATCTGCTCAACCAAAAGGATAATGTGATCAACAGAGCTCCATCAGCGGACACCTTCCACGCAGCTTCCATGGGGCCATTACGAAACACAGATAAAGAGAGATGCAAACTCTAGCCAAGTGAAGAAGACTGTGTTGTGTTCTTCTTGTATTATGTGTTGTGTTATACAGCTCAAAGATTGTTCATTTGGTTTGGTTCGACTTGATTTAGTGTTATTTGCTCTGGTCAGAAAGAAACTTGCCAAACTTAAAGTCAAAATTTACTTTCATGTCTCTCCTTGGTTTTTCTTCTCAAGGGTGTTTCAAAACCTAACTCAAATCAGTCAAAATCTGAGTAAAAGACCTAAATTTTGGCTAAAATAAACAGTTATCACTGTGGATTTCTCTTTCACTTCTCCACTTTCTCTTCTTCTTGGTTATCCGTTAGTTATCTCCTCCAACATCCATTAGCTTCTATGGTACTTACTGGCCCTAATCCTGCTATGTAGCTTCTGCAAAAGACCACCAAACGTTCCTTTAGCACAAGATTCAACCAACAAAAGAGTCTAGTATTTGCTATACAACCAGTGGCTAGCTCAACAAAATGAACAATAATAAGATCATGTTTCTCCTCACAATTTCATAACACATGTCTACCTGCGCACATTTATAAAGACTGCAGAGAAACTAATCAACATCTTCATCAACACGTAGACTCAATTTACTAAGCACAATCCAACTTTCTAGGATCTTCCTGTTTCTCAGGTTACTGCTCTATATAATGTGATCAAGATTCTACTAGACTACGAAACGACCAAACCAGAATGAAACTGCAAAATCAAATTCTGAGAATCATTCACATGACTTACAAATTTTACTATCAGATGGAGGCAACAGCTGCTTTAAAGACCTCCTCTCCTCATTCTAGCTGCTTTGTTACGAACATCCTTCAGAATACGGCAATAGTCATAGAACAACTGCGAATGTTCTCCTTCAAGTCCGTTCCGCGAACGCCGATTGCCTCCAGCAAGGTTGTTGCAAGGGCTTCCTCCGATCACGAGATCAAAACCACCGTACGTGTCCATGAGTTCTTCTATCTTCTTCGTATCCAGCTCCCTAACGTCACTAATCTCTTTCAGTGTTCCCTCTTGATTAGTTTGTTCCCAGAAACTCCTAAGAATGTTTTGGTTGACCTCTGAAATCTCCACAGATACAACGACCTTCATAGGAATCCCGAGTCTGTAGAGCGCAACTTCTCCACCGCCGATTCCCGTGAAGAGTGAAAGGACATTGATTCCATTCGGGAACAGAGGCTTCAAGACTGACAAATGATACGCAACCGTATCAACCTAAACACAAAAACAAGTTTTAGACTTTACCGTAAAGACTTCAAAACCAAAACTGAGCTAAGTTATAGAATTGTGTACCTGAAATGAGTTTCCCAGAGATTTAAATCTGTCTGTTCTGTTCACACCACCTCCCCGAGTATGGTCTCTTGGGAAACCAAGCAGCATCTCTATCTCGTCAGGCTCGAGAGGAGCTACCTTATTCTTCCCAACCCAAACCAGATTCCATCTTTTGCAATCTGCAATGATGGCTCTCTGTACATGTAAAGGAGGCTTCCCATCAAACTCTCCAAGCTCAACCCTTACTTTGTTTGTGAGGGGAGCACTGCCAACGCAGGTCAATAGGCAGTTCAGCTTCGTCCTCTCATCCCAGCTAGGCCACCATTTCCTCGTCATGGGAAAGACATCTTGTATCGTCTGTGGTGGTAGAGGCTGAATCTGGAAACGGTTCTTGATTGGTAGGTTGTGAACATATCCTCTTTTCCTCATAGCTGCACAGAAGTACATGGAGTCAACAAACTCTGGCCTGATGTTATACAACTCCCTGGAGATGGTGGCCCAAACGCCTTTTGGTGCCATTGCAACATTCTCATAGTAAAAATACGGAGGACCACGAGCAACAGCTGGGATTGGGTCTGGTCTCTCTGTCCTAAGTCCAGTTCCGTCAGGTAAACCAAACCCAATCATCGGGTTTGGTAAGCTGATTAGCTCGTGATCACTGGACATGGCCATACTCGGGTTTCTCCCTCTTCTAGACGGCTCACTGTCTACTCGGCTCTTCTTACTGTGATGTATTGGCTGCACAGTCAAAAAGCCAAAGTTAACATGTCGTTGATGTCCCATGCACATGATTTAAAATGAGTGATAGTAGTTAAACTTATATTACCTCATCGAAAAAATCATCGTACTCTCGAGCCAAACGCGCAGCAGATATGAAGTCAATAACTTCTGCCACACTTGCCGTTTCTCCTAAAAAGTTTGAGATGATGAGATAAACGCAAACACATGTAAGTATGTAACAAATAAATTTTCAGAGTATGATGAGAGATTACCACATCTCTCTATAGCTATAGAAGCCTCTTCTCTTGAATAGTCCATTTTGATCAAAGCTTGCAATGTACTGTCTTCATCGGAGGAGTTTAGCTCATTCTGCCATTTTTCAGAATATATCAAGACAAGTTATCAAAATGTACCAAATGCATTGAAACTACCAAAATGCGTAATACATGTTATAATCAATACACGGTTTGGAATGTATACCTCTTTATCTGAGAAGTTAACGTTGACGTCTTCATCCTCTCTTTCACAGAGTTTCTCAGCCTCCTGCAAAAAGCATCGATGAAGGTTTAATACAAGAAATATGTATGGTAAAGAAGTAGCAGCTGTGGTTAAAACTGCAAATTGTCCCACATTCGGGTAAAGATAATCATGAAAACACTGATATGTCTTCAGAATGTGACACTGAGTTTGATTCTGAAACTCGCCATTCTAGACAAGGTTGATGAAGAAGTGGCGATGGTGAGGAGACTTCATATTTCAAAAAGAGACAGCTATATGTCAAGAGGCGGCAGTTCTTTAGGAAGTTTAGACAAGAGTTCAGTGAAGGAAAAAAAAACGAGGAGAAAACGAGTCACAGATTCTGAGTTTGGACAAGAAACTAGTCAAGCGCATGACCAAACTTGAAATATAACTCTATGAAGCTAAAAGGGCTTCAAAGGACGTATATGACACCAACAGAATGGTCACCACAAGTTGTTGAAGCATCCTCGTGTAACATTCTTCAAGGCTTAAGAAGGAGATCGAAGAAGCCAACAAGAATGCAGGAGGTTAATACCAAAACAACTCAAGCAGAAACAAGACGTCAATGGATCCTATCCCGGACTTGGAAAGTTAGCTAGCGAAAAAGCATGTTTCAAGATTGGACAAGGAAGTTGAAGAAACAACGAGTCCAATAAGCAAACAAGATCTTGAAGAGAGAAAGTTTATAAAAGTAGGGTAATGTTCTGAAGAACGTGAAGAAACTGGGAAAACAAGATACTGAAGCAGGTAGTGTGCCTGAAGCTTCCAGCATAGATAGTTGTATGGTAAAACACGTAGCCAAGCTAGAGAAAGAAGTCCAAGAAGCAAAGAAGAGAAACAAAGAGAGAAATTTTATAACACTAGGGAAAAATTCTTGTTTGTTGACAGGACAGGACAACCGGGAAAAGAAAATGTAGACTTGAACACGAAATCTGAAGATCAAGAGGAAAGCCTAGACAAGATCTTGGTTAAGCTGGTTCAGAGGTTGGTAAAAAGAAATCAGAAGCAGTTTATGGGAAATCGGAGGATCCAAAAGAGAAAACAAGCAGAAAACAAAAGAACAATGACCAGAGTTACCAAGCAGGTGGGAGAAGAGACAAAACCGATTCTAAGCAGACAACAAGCGAGGGACAAAGAAATCTTAGAAGCTTGGGGTGGTTTAGTACTTAGGCCCAAAAAGCTTATAAGGAAACCTGAAAAACGAGAAGATCCTGGAGCAACATTTGAAGAAAGAGACAGCAATACCAATTGTTAACCAGAAGACAAGCAAGGGATAAAGAAATGCAAAGACCTTGGGATCTCAATTCCAACTTGCAAGAGAAAAGGTTTTGTTATATAACTCGAAAAACTTACTGCATAACTGAGCAGCGCATTTGTAATATCATCCACGTTTTCTTCTCCTACATATCATCAACAACAGTTTGCATTAGCTTCTCTCACTTACTTGGAAAAAAGAAAGGGCGAGAGAAAAATGTCTTTACCATATTCGTTTATGAACTTTATCACCAACTTTTCGGAGAAACTCATCTTGATAAACTCATCGATGATCATAGACTTCGAAGAGCTGGCTTCGGAACTCGCCTTCACAAAGAAACAAACAGAAAACAGAGTTACAATTACACAGTCTATCATATATCACACAAGAAGAAGAAGTCATAAAACCATAAGTAAACATTACAAGAAACCCACAGAAATTTTGACAAGAGTCTCTAGAATCAGTTCAAGTTCCAAATTTGCTCCTGCAAGTGAGCAACATTGGCATTAAAAACTGACAGACCTAAGAAATGAAACATCTCAGATTAACACAGTAAATGAATTTTCCTCACCACCAGTTTCCTTAATTGCTCTCGCAATCATTTCTTCAGAAAATCCCATTTCGATGAGTCTAGCAACTGTCTCGTCAGCTATTCTCATCTCAACCTAATGTTCAAACACACATCAAACATGTTTTAGCATCAACAAGTTCGAATTTTCTTCCTAACCTCACTAGTTTTAGCATCAAACAATTGAAGATAATTTAGACTCACCGGTCGAACTGGAGATGGAGATGGAGACCATTGTAAGTTACTATCGACGTCACGATCATCATCACTATTCCAATCTATCATGGTGTTGTTGTCATCATCATCACTCATATTCCAAACAAGTAAAACCTGTCAATTCATGAAATTTTAAAGTCTCAAATTTTGGATTCCACTTTGTAAAATAGGTTATAAAGTGAAACCCAAGAAAGATAATCGAAAATGTGATAAACATGAACAATATAAACCTAATTCTGTTCGATTTGCTCCTGAAGACTAAAACTTTTTCCTCCAAATTCAAAATTCCAAAAATAAGGAAATAAACATGGAAATCTTCAAAGGTTGCAATGTAGAAGAAGAATCGTACCTGATATTTGATTGAATAAATCTAACGGACAAGCAAAAAAGTCGCTGAGAGATGAACACACCAGACACAGCGATTCTGGGTTTATGAGTCTCTCGGAGAAGAAGAAGAAGAAAAAGAAAGGCTTTTTAAGTTTTTACAAAGAGTTTAATTTTTGATGTAATTTGCAAGAACTAGCAAATTTCATTCATATATCACCAATCACACCCATTAGTTTTTTACTCTATAAACCCAAAATTCGTAAACACACTAACATTACTTACTTTTCTTTTTCATATGTACTTCTCGAATTAAAAATCTCGTTTCATTTGTAAATATTTTCATATTAGATTGTTTAACTGAAATGTATAATTTGCACAATTATGGATATATCTAAAACAATTAGTACTTTAGGGGTCTTTTGAAAGTTTTGAGAAAGTATTGGATTAAATAACTACAATTTCAAAACTAAAGAGCCCAGTCAAATATGATGTATATAATATGGTACTAGATGAAGCGAGTCAAAGACCGGTACACATTATACTACTTTTTTATTAATTCGTTATGTGCAAGCATATAATAATGTCTCTGACTACAAAATTCCTTCATATATTTATTAATGGCATTATGAGAATCTAACCTTAAATTTGGAAGAGTTTCCTTTCATGTCACGCAAAGTCGCAAACAATACATGGTTTCTATAAAAATTGAAATAAATTTTGAAAACTAGAATAATTACAGTGTATTAAATACACTTTTTCATTTTGTTAAACATTGTAAATAAATAAATAAAAATATATATATAAGTAGCAACTATTGCTATTTCTTACCTTTTCTTTAGTCTCTTGTAATAAAAGTTTAATAAAAATATTATATAGTAGCATATTTTCTATAGTTCTGTTATAATATATTTGGTAATTTTGTATAGTACTGCTAAAAAGTCCTATTCGAATTAACACATAAATGTCACGGCAATATAAAGTTGTCTATATAAATTATTTATATTATTCATTTACGCATTTAACAACAACAACAACAAAAAAATCAAAAATTATCCGCCTAGGTTTATTCATTTCTGATTTCTCTTTTAACTCTCAGAGTCATTCCGAATTTTCACAAGAATTCGTAACAACATTTTAGTGTATTAAAGTGTTCGTTAACCGTCACAACTAACAACAATTCACAATGAATATAGTGAGCGTAAAGCTTTATTTGATAATTATGGATACAACACATCTATATGCCATACATTATGGATAATAAAAAATAAAGTGGATACATGGATATCGATAATAAACCAAAGTGGTAAATATAATATAAGCGAGAGCCAAACGAGATTTCAGATTAACATGTGAGTCAAACTAATAAGGAGGGTTGTTGACCTTTGAGGAAGTTCTTGCAAATTTCCTGCCAAAATTCTCTGTCTGCTTCATTCTTCTCGAATGTTGCCTTTGACTTTTCCGCAAAGTCTTCCTGCAATTTTATCAATACGTCATTAAGTGACAAACTAACAATGCATGCATGCAGTACAAAATAGTAGCAACACATACAACATTAGACTCGCTACGATATCATAATTCGGATCCAATTTTTGGAGTAGCCATGTGTTGTAAATGACAAAAAAAAAAAAGTGTATATAATGAAAATAAGTTAGTTAAGAAAAAAGAGAGGAAGGAAACAAAACCGTAATGTGGCCTCCGGCAAGAACACGATCAATGATATCGGTCAAGATGTCACGGTTATACTCAGGATGTCCCTGAATACAGAGGAAGTTATCTTCGATCGAATACATCTCTACTTCGTACATACTCGAATATGCTAACACTTTTGCACTTTCTGGCAGCTCCAAAACTTCGTCCTGATGAGCTTTTATGATCCTCAAGTTTGCCGGAACTTCCTCGCCGAAGTAATTTTCTGGTGCTACTGCTTCCTTCACGATGGTTATGTTCCCAAGGCTAAGCTCTGGTCCTTTCCTTGCTCTCCCTACTTTTCCTCCCTTTACTCTAGCTATAAGCTGGATATTATCCAATCATTAGATATTAGTACGTAGATAATAATATAGACTACTCCTATATATTACTAAAAAAGAGTTTAGGAAATGTGAGGGTCAATGTCAAATTGTCAACTGCATGATCGAATCAAGAACCATTCAAGAATACTCATAATTATATGATCATATTCCTATGCATTAAAACAAGGGAATCCAATGTTCAAGATAAGATGTTATATATAAAAAAGGAACAGAACCAATAAGTACATTAATCTTTCTAAATGAAAAAGGTTATAAAATTTAGCTTCACGGACCATATATAAAAGGGTATGGTTCTTAATAACTAACCACACGCATATTCATTTTAAATTGGGTTTGAACAAAGAAAAAAACACATTTCAAATTGGGTTTTCATCTAGTTCAAACCAGGGACATACAGTATTTAGAATGAAACAAAAAAAAACGAAGTAAATGTTGTAAAATGTGAGGAAAGTTAATAATATACCTGGTGGCCAAAGCAGAAACCTAAGACTTTCTTCTTCATCACATCAAGTTTCTTGATGATATCACAAAGCTTCAAGATCCAATCAGTATCCTGAAAGGCATCATGAGAGCTTCCACTGATGACAAATCCATCGTACTTCTCAAGATCTTTCTCGTCAGGAAACTCTCCGTCCACGACTCTGTAGGAGTCCCATTGCTCTCCTTCATCGCCGAGCAAAGAAACAAACACGTTATGGTATCCTCCGTACGTCTTCTTTGCAAACTCTGAATCCGGCACCCCAAGAAACAATAGGTACTTCTTCTGTTCAACCATTTGATCGTAAATTGAGAGATCAGAGAGAGAAGAGAGAGAGAGAGAGAGAGAAAACTGAAGATTTTGAGAGGAGAATGGAGAAGAGAGAAATGAAGTGTTGATATATATATAATGAAGGTTGGGGGGGGGGTTCACCATACGTGAAAATGTTATTTATTTAATTTCGTTCCAATTTGATATACAAAATATTAAATAAATTATCTATACTGGAAACCATTGTTGACCCCATGAGAAACAATCTTTTATGCATGAGATTACGTAACGCCGGTCTTATTTTCGACTAAGAAATTTCATTTGAAAATAATCTTCAAGGAACAAAACTGATTTGTTCTATAAAAATGTTACTTCATATTTTCTTGAGTGCAAGAGAAACTTGAAATTTAGAAAACTATTTTCAAAAGTTATATTTTCATAATAAACATTAAATGTTGTAAATCAAATGTTAGTGAAAAACAAAAATTAACTATCACCTATATAGTACGTAAAGTCAACTATACCTTACACGTTTATATAAGCCGATAAAGCGTGACGAGGTACTAATCTTAATCTGATATATAGATCCAAGTAATATACTTCGTTTCTTGAGATTCTAGTAGACTATTGACTATTCATGATTCCGGAATTTGTCAAATTTGGTCATCCTATCATATTATTATCCTATATGTCCGTCATATTGTAGCGGCCGTTGTACGTAGACCCTTCGATCGTTAATAGATTACTTGTTTTTTTTTTTGTTAAAAGGCCTTCATTAATTTAAAGATTGTTTACATGCGAGTTAATAAATTACTTGTGTTTTACATATTCTTTACAACAACATTAAACATGTTTTAATTTATTTTTTTTACAAAAAAAAAAATAAAATAAAACATGTTTTAATTTATTCGATAAATTATGTGTGACAGCCTACTTTTTTTTGTCTATTTTGTGTTAGTATTTTGAATTTATTAGAAACAGTATTATACACGTTATAACCTCCGTCATAATACTTAAATATCTAATAAATAATTAGTCGGTAACTTAATGGCTGCTTGATAGTTGATATACAATAATACACGTGGTCAAATTTTCACAGTCGTTTGCGAAAAAGGGGTTCTCAATACTCTGTTCATACACCCATTGAAAATTTGAATTTTTTCAACTTTTAACAGATATAAATAAGTAATTTACAAACGCAATATTTTTTATCGAAGTCTTTATCATCAATGTGGTTGTTTGACATTAGACCTGACTGTGGACCGACCCATGCATGATTTATCTTTCACCATTCCATCTAATCCATATACAAGTCGGCTTAAAATGTTACTTTAACGAAATTTCGTTTCGGATGGGTGATCAATTTATTTCAGCATATAGCTTTGTTAAATAAAACATCCACACTGTCATTTACCTAAAATTTGTTTCAAATTTCATAGACAGTAATTCTTTAGTTTTTTTTTTCAAAGTTAAAACTGACAGTAAAATAAGCCCAGAGACGTTCCAACGCACGTATACACATAACATAGAGATATCGGTGTCCGTTATGAGTCTTATGACTCATAACTTCATAAGGATAGTATATTATCTGTTACCAAACATGATAATACCCTTTACGTGGGCACGTGCCAGAATATAAAGGTACTATGTTCGCAGTTCGCCTACTTGGTCGGGCCATTAAACTCTTCTCTCGATATTACAAAAATGGATTACACTGAATTTGGTCGGAGTATATATATGTTTTCTCACCGTATTTTGCACGTTAATGCCGTGTATATATCTATCGTAGACCGTAGTCTAACATATGGTTATAAAAGGCCGTATATGATAGGGTGAAGAAAATTAGCAAATAAAATAGTGAGGTCGGTCACGTGATCAATGGGAAAAACCGCAGAAGAACAAAACGCACTCCGACGAAGATTTGCCGCTCTCTCTCTCTCTTTTTTACTTTTCAACTTTTACTTTTACCTTTTACTTTTGCATGTACTTTCTTTTACTTTGAAATATTTTTGTGGTTTTTTTTTAGAATTCCAAAGCCAATACGCGAGTGTTGCTTGTGAGGTGAGTTCATCTTCACGCACTCCTATAAAAAAAACAGTTGATAGGGTTTTCCGTTTTTGTATTTTTTTTTTTGTATATATATATATATATAAATATAAAAAACATATAATACCTTTTAATTAAGCTTTTTCTTCCCCTTTCTCTTTTCTTTTTTCTTTTGCTGAGTGTGTGAGAGTTGTGAATCAAATCTCTTGTTATCATGAATGATGATATGTCTAGTCTTTATATTTCAATAATTATACAAGCAAGTCTTCTAGTATATCGAGATTTAAAACGTATTTTTGTTCCAATCAAAGTTTTGATTCAAGCCTTTATAAACTTTACCAAACGAATTGTTTTCTGAAGACGCGCGTAATAAACCTTCATAAGATAAGAAGTTAAGAACTCTTCGCAATATATATTNATTTTTTTTTTTTTTTTTTTTTTTTTAAACTTACTTTCTTATTCATCTTCTTCCCGACAAGATATCAGTTTGAAATACAAGAAGATTGAAAGAAAGAGAATAAGAGAAGCTGAAAATATAGAAACTCGTGTGAAGAATGCAACCGTGGACTCTGGATTAGATCTGAATGAACTGAAACCAAGTGTGAATGAAGCTCTCCTGGGTAGAGGAATGCAACGATGGATTGTTTGCCAATATCCTTCACAATATCCTTTCAAAAGCTTTCAAGTCAGTGCTAACTTACCTTTCGTTTGAAAAAGTAAAATACATAGATTAATTTCCAAGATTCATCAGGGAAAATCATTGTTTCTATTGAATTGTTTTGTGGAATAGCAATGGTGCGTTTTACGATAAAGGTTTTTAACATTAAATTAGAAGAGCGGCCACGAAATTAGAGACAAAAAAAAAAATCATAAATTTATTATCATGCATTTTGCCTCAGAATTTCTTTTTTTAGTTTAAAACTCATTTCAATAGAGAATTTGTATAAAAAATTATATCTAATCAATTATATTAACTTTACAATTTTGCATTTGTAACCATATTTTCAAACTATAACATATAGCATATATAATTGTTCAAATTCAAGATGTTACTATATTAATTACCACCCAAATTCAAACCCACATAACATTTTGTTGAGAAAATAAGCCATATTTAGGATCCGAATTGTGTATCACATCATTAGATGATGTCCAAGATGGCTGCTTTCAATATCACTTGTTGTCAATCTAATATTATATTTGACGCACTTCAGTGTAGTAGATTATTAGTCTATTACTAAAGGAATGTACGTCGCATATGCCATTTATGAATGCATGTTTAATGAACTTCTTTAACAAAAAAAATGTTTAATGAACTTCAGCTATATATATGGAGTTGGATTCGATCATCCTATCATTATCCCAATGAGAATCATTTACATCGTAAATTATAAATCAAATTTCTAATTATGCACTGCATCAAATAGTGACGTAAAACAACACATAAATTTTCGTATAACTGATGGTACTAATGATCATCGAATTCAACTGTTATTTCCCATTAACTTCGAATGTGCTAGATTCGAATTTTCTTTCCATCGAATTTTTTTGCAGAAGTAGAGTATTTATTCAATTAAAAGTAGAAAGAACAAGTTCGGCGGACGAACACAAGAAGGTACAAATGTGTAGAACACGAATTTGAAGCATATATAATTGGTGTAATTTGTGTTTTTGTGAGAATATTGGCCCACATTCAAATAATATTATAAATATTTATTCTTTTTTTAACTGGTTCAAAAGAAAATATCAGCAATGCTTTACAAAAAAAAAGAGAGGCAAACATCAACTTTTTCCGTAAAGGAAGATATCAATGTTTTATTTCGGCCACTTTAAATTTTATGTGGCGCAAATTATTGAGCAATGAGCAATATGATTCTGCTTATATATTATGAGCGAATCTTCGGTTTTTGCCAACGAAAACCAACAACACTTTGTTTTTCGCTATTGAAAAACAATGATTGTAGTTAACAAAAGTATCACCTAGACCCGAACATTTTCTTGTTAGAAAATAAAAAGTTACTATAGATAGTTTGTGTATTACATGCTAGGTAAATAGGTAATCGTAGCCCTGTGCATTTAGGGTTTTGGGACGGGAATTGACGGGAACGGGACGAGAATGGAAAATTTGGGAATCCAAATATACTTTCCGAAATATTCCCTTATTATAACGGGACGGGAAATAGCGGGAATGGGAAGGGAACGGAAAAATTAAGAATAAAAAATCAATTCCCAAAGTCTTAATAAATCGGGAAAATTAAAGATATTTAGGGAAATTACAGGAAATTTCGGGAAAATATGGGAAAATATGGGAAAATACGAGAAATTATGGGAAAATTGAGAAAAATATGGTAAAATATGGGATATTTAAGAAAAAATATATAATTTTCAATTTTTTATTTTTTAAAAGGGAAAATCGGGAAATCCCATACCCTTCCTGAACCCTTCCCTTACCCGTTTGAATAAAATATATGTTCTCAAACGGGAAATTGCAAATTCTCATTCCCGAAAAGTTCGGAAAATTTTAAATGGGTAAGGGTGGGAATGAGATTTCCGTCCCGAAATGCACAGGCCTAGGTAATCGGTTTTATATATTTTTGTTACCAAATCCTATGCATTCTTTACTCATTGTTTGGAAATATATAAGGAAAAAGACTAAGCAACAAAGATAAGGAAAGGGACAAAAATAAGCATTACGTAGTGTTCACTGAAAATGCGTGAGAAGGAGAAATAGGGAGATTGGTTGCAAAGCATCTTGTTGCTTACCTCATCTTCATCTCCCCAAATCGGCATCTTGTTGCTTACCTCATCTTCATCTCCCCAAATCGGCATTTGCCGTTTGTCCATATAAATTTCAATTTTAATTTTCCATCTGTAGCTTAACAAAATCAAACTAGAATTTCTTATACATTTGGTCGGACTATCTGTTTAAATTATAGTGGATATATAACATTCACGAAGTTAGATTACTTGTTTTTGCGATTACAAATAAAATATACCGTATAAAATTGGAAAAAGAATTCCTTTCATATATCTATGATGAATTTTTTTTTATTTTTTTATTTTTATTGTTTTAGTCTTTTAGATAACCAGGATATTTGAGACTACAACTAAGATTAGTTCCCAAAAAATCATAATATAAATCACTGAAAAAAAAAGTATTTGTTTTACGATTGGAATATTTATTTTCTCGGATCCAAGAAAGCCCATTTTATATGGGATCCAAAAATATTTAAATATGAAGACCTTTTAACAAAAAAATATATTTATTTTCTCTTCTAAATATGAGATATCTGTCTTATTGTCAGATATTTTATGTTTATAGTATAGATTGTAGCTTACACTTAAAGTAATCAAGACTTCACTTCCAGGTCATGAACAAAGATATTTCCAAGATCTTTACACTGGTTAAAAAACAAAATTACGTACACATTGTTCTATATGTAGATACTTTTTGAAAAATAAATCGTATGTGTTTGCAAAAATTGTATGTGTTTTGTAGAACGTCTAGACGATAAGTTTGATTCGTTTTCCACCCAACTGATAATTTACTAAAATAGTAGTATACACATTCTTCTACGTGGATGTGTTTAACGTAAACAAAGTTAATGGTAATTAGTAATTACAAAGGAGCATAGACATGGTTCAATTTTTTCCTATAACGTAACTGGATAAATTCTACAATGAGTTAGAGGGATGCGAAACAAAATAAATTTTCGATCGCTTTACCCTCACAATTAGTTATGTTTTCTCCTCCATATGTGTTCATTCTTATACGTTGCTTTTCACTATGAGTTTGAAAGCATATGTATACGAACATTGCATGATCAAATGGTTTATAATATTATATGTTTTTTGAAAATCTTAATCAAAACTTAACTTTAAAAAAGTATAAAGTAAACATGTTACAAGAAAAGATAACTTTTTTTTTTTTTTTTTGTCATCTAGGATTTTATTAGAACGAAAATATTACATGGTGTTACACACCTATCCAAACTTACGAAGCCCATAAAGGGAGACTATGCCGGCGGAAGGAGTTTTAATTCCCCGGAAACAAAGCCGGCAAGACAGAAAAGTCCTCCGGAACCAAAGCCCCAACACGGGGAGACAACAATAAAACAACTAAAACAAAGCTAAAAACCTCAATCCGAAACCACAAAAACTTCAACTGAAAAGAGCAAAGAGCATCAAAAATCACTAGAAACAACCGGAGCAAACATTGAGGTGAACTTGGTCTTCCGACGAACCAAAGAAAAGATAACTAGAATCATTTTTTTTTGGTCAAGAAAAGATATCTAGTTATTCTATGATAACTAGAATCATAGAATAAGAAAAAAAAAAGCTTAAATTATTAAATTGTTGAGAATACTGTACTAATTACTACGGAAAAAGTAGGGCCATAGTGATATCGAAGAAAATCAAGTGGACCAAAAAGGAAAGAAAATGAAAGTATAGGGACTTGTCAGAGAAAATGTAACATCACAAATCACACCACATCAGGTAAGGCAAAAGCAAACCTCTTTCCGTATTACAGCCTTTTTTCTTATTTATTTCACTTCCTGTTTAAATAAATATTATTTACCATGATTTTTGCGAAGAATTAGGGTACAAAAAGAAACTAACGTTTTTAACCATTTGAAATAACATTATTTCAATTAGAATATATATGGAAGAAAATAAGAAAAAGACAAAAGGAACAGAGGAGAGGAGAGGTGCATGTTAGCGCAAAACAGTCTCGTACCCACTGCCACTGGTTACATACATACAATACAAGTGGTGGTAGTAGTAAGTACACTACACACGTCAATTCTGTGCATTTCTATTTTTACTCGAGACAAAATATAAATTTTATATACAAAGTTTGGTTATTGTGATGACAAGAGTATTTTGATCAGGGAGTAATTTTGTGTAAGAAAGATACATCGAAATCTTCTCATTGGACTACTGGATAATCGAAGTAACTGTTTTAAATTTTGAAGATAAGGTGGTGGTGCTCATGAGTTAGCAAACCAAGAGCTAATCGGAGTTATACATTCTCGGATACCATCTTTTGACCAGTTATGTGTGTTTAGCCTCTTTGCTATATTCATACCAATGTGACACATTCTCTATTACGCCCAATTAATCTCTGTACTAAGTTATGTATATTAGCTCTTCTTGCATCGAATGTATCATATCTCTTTGTACATATAAAGTAAGTTTAAACCTTATTTTGTTGCGCTGCGCATGGAGCTAAAACTGATACTGGCCGAGTAAAGATACCAAAAAAGTACTAAATAGTTATGCAAACTGAAAATGATACCAATGGTATATTTACATTGGTACACAAAATTGATGATAATTATCATCATTTTTATAGTTTTGGGATTTTTTTATTTTGGAGAATTCTCCAATTATCTATTTGATGTCTTTCTTTTTTTATTAAACATAGAACAAGAAGTTTGATTCTCGATGCTTCTCATCCTATTATCATCCCAAAAAAATTAAATTTTGACAAAAAAAAAAAAACTTGTTTCCCTTTCGGTTATGTCCTCGTCCCATCTTGTTTCCTGCATTTGCCAGTTTGCCACCCTTNTATAAATATCTTTAAAAAAAAAATGTTTCAAAAAAAAAAAAAAAAAAAAAAGAAACAAGTTTTCACAAAATTGGCATTGCAAAAAATTAAAGTAAAAAACTCAAAAAGAGAAAGTATCCACCATACGGGTCCGTATCAGCTTTCCTACCTGATTCTCCCTCCCCACAAACCACAACACAACCTAAACACTCTCTCTACAAATCCAGAAAATGCTCTCTGGTTTTTAACCTTTTTCTGTGCTTATTAATCTCCTTAAATTCATAACACAACATACATAATTTCAGTGCGTGCGAGAGACAAAGAAGAAAGAAAGAAAGAAAATTTTAAGAAAAATAAAGTTTGTATCTTTTGCTTTCTCTTTCTCTTTCTCTCTTTTTCGTTTTTTTATTTGATTGTGGGCACAAAAACATCAACAGAGTAATGATTTTGTGCTTCCTCTTCTTCTTCAGTCTCTTCCTTCTCTCTCTGGTAAACTAAGCTAAAGCTTTTTCAAGGTGGCTATCATGAAGATAACAATGAAAATGAAAAATCCTTCTTTTCTCTTCTCTTTCGTCTCCTTCTTGTTACTCTGTTTCTCCACTTGTTCTCTCTCTTCCGAACCCAGAAACCCTGAAGGTAAATTGCTTCTTTTTTTTTCTATTCCTATCTGTGTTTGAAATTTTCAAAATTTATATACCCAAATTTTGTTATACAGTGGAGGCTTTGATAAACATAAAGAACGATTTACATGATCCTCACGGTGTATTGAACAACTGGGATGAGTTTTCTGTTGATCCTTGTAGCTGGACGATGATCAGTTGCTCTCCTGACAACCTCGTTATTGGCCTGTAAGTATTACTATTTTTTTAAAAAATTGTTCTTGAGGAAAACGACATTAATGGCGACAAATTCTTCTTCTTCTTCTCCAATGGCAGAGGAGCTCCAAGTCAGTCTCTTTCTGGAACTCTATCTGGGTCAATCGGAAATCTCACTAATCTCCGACAAGTGTAAGATTACGACTTCGTTTCTTTTGTTTGCTTCTTCACAACATTACCACACAAAAAAAAAAAAAANGGGTTTTTTTTTTTTTTTTTTATTGGGGGGGATTTTGAAGGTTACTACAGAACAATAACATCTCCGGCAAAATCCCACCGGAGCTCTGTTCTCTTCCCAAGTTACAGACGTTGGATATTTCCAATAACCGGTTTTCCGGTGAAATCCCCGGTTCTGTTAGCCAGCTGAGTAGTCTCCAGTATCTGTAAGTCTCTCTAATGAAAAAAAACGATTGTTCTTTTTATAATCAAAGTTTCGTCCTTTTAACCTCGTATGTATGTTTGTTTGTTTCTGTAATGATTTCGATTAGGAGGATGAACAACAACTCGTTCTCTGGGCCCTTCCCTGCTTCTCTGTCTCAAATCCCTCACCTCTCCTTCTTGTGAGAATATACAAACTTTTATCATTTTATACCTAATTTCTTCTTCTTTCTTTTACCTATTCACTCATGATTTTGATGTTTTGGTTCAGAGACTTGTCATATAACAACCTCAGAGGTCCTGTTCCTAAGTTTCCTGCAAGAACATTCAAGTAAGAGTTTCTTTTTGCTAAAATCGTTCAACAAATTTATGTTCTTCTTGTCAAGATTAAGTTTTATAATTGGTTATATTCTTGAATGTAGTGTTGCTGGGAACCCTTTGATCTGTAGAAGCAGCCCACCCGAGATTTGTTCAGGATCAATCAATCCAAGCCCTCTCTCTGTCTCTTTAAGCTCCTCATCCGGTAAAAAATCATCAAAGTCTCGCTTTTTCTTCAATTTTTGTATCCGTTGTCATGAATTTGTTTACCATCTGAAAATTTGTAGGACGCAGAACCAACATATTAGCTGTTGCACTTGGTGTAAGTCTTGGCTTTGCTGTTAGTGTAATCCTCTCTCTCGCTTTCATTTGGTACCGAAAGAAACAGAGAAGACTAATGATCCTTCGCATAAGCGGTTCGTTAACTCAATCTTGTGGCTTTATTAAGTTTGATTTCAAGATGATTCTGTTGTCTTACGCAGAAAGATTGTGTTTTTGTTTGTTCTGTTCCGCAGACAAGCAAGAGGAAGGGTTACTAGGATTAGGGAATCTAAGAAGCTTCACCTTCAGAGAGCTCCATGTGGCTACGGATGGTTTTAGTTCCAAGAACATTCTTGGTGCTGGTGGTTTCGGTAATGTATACAGGGGAAAGCTTGTGGATGGTACAATGGTTGCAGTGAAAAGATTGAAAGATGTGAATGGAGCCTCAGGGAACTCGCAGTTTCGTACCGAGCTTGAGATGATCAGCTTAGCTGTTCATCGGAATCTGCTTCGGTTAATCGGTTATTGCGCGAACTCTAGCGAAAGACTTCTTGTTTATCCTTACATGTCCAATGGCAGCGTCGCCTCTAGGCTTAAAGGTATTCAGCAAAACTGATTTTCTTGAAAACAAAAATCACATTTTTTACTGATTTCTTGAAATAAAAACCACATTTTTTTACTGATTTCTTGTTATTGCTTTCACAGCTAAACCAGCACTGGATTGGAACACGAGGAAGAAGATAGCGATAGGAGCTGCAAGAGGATTGTTTTATCTACACGAGCAATGCGATCCGAAGATCATTCACCGAGATGTCAAGGCGGCGAACATTCTCCTAGACGAGCTCTTCGAAGCTGTAGTTGGAGATTTCGGGCTTGCAAAGCTGCTAAACCACGCGGATTCGCATGTCACAACCGCGGTTAGAGGCACGGTTGGTCACATTGCGCCAGAGTATCTCTCTACCGGTCAGTCGTCTGAGAAAACCGATGTCTTCGGGTTCGGTATACTCTTGCTAGAGCTCATCACAGGGATGAGAGCTCTCGAGTTTGGCAAAACCGTTAGCCAGAAAGGAGCTATGCTTGAATGGGTAAGCAAAAACTTACACCAAAATGTGATTAAAACATTTCTTGAAACTCTTCAAGAATATGAAAAATTTGGATCTTGCAGGTGAGGAAGCTGCACAAAGAAATGAAAGTAGAGGAGCTTGTAGACCGAGAACTTGGGACAAACTTTGATAGAATAGAAGTTGGAGAGATGTTGCAAGTGGCTTTGCTATGCACTCAGTTTCTTCCAGCGCATCGACCGAAAATGTCTGAAGTTGTTCAGATGCTTGAAGGAGATGGACTAGCAGAGAGATGGGCTGCTTCACATAACCATTCACATTTCTACCATGCCAACATTTCGTACAGAAGTCTTACATCTACTGATGCTAATGGCAATAACCAAACCAGACATCTGTTTGGATCATCAGGGTTTGATGATGATGATGATAATCATGCGTTGGATTCATTTGCCATGGAACTATCTGGTCCAAGGTAGTAGAAAGAGAGAAAGAAACAAAGATATATCCCCACGTGTTCTAAGTGTTTTTTTGTTTGTTTTGGAGATGATATATAGACATGTAAATGGTGATTAGCTCTATGTTAATTGAGATTATGGGTCTAATAATTTAGTATTTTGGATGTATATATTATGGTTTTTTTGGTAGGTGTTTTCTCAGTTTTTGTTTTGGTTTCTGTGGCTCTCTTAAATTTCATTAATACTTTACATGTAATAGAATTTCTGTTAATGAAATTTGTGGCCTGCGAAAGCAATGTTTGGTCAACCTTGACCTTTATGTGGTATTTTCAAAAATTTCACAGACCAAACATTTTGAGTTATACGTCTTCTTTAATTTATTTTCTAAAGAACTAACACACAAGAAAATGTGAGA
This sequence comes from Noccaea bulbosa, assembly GCA_900406535.1. NCBI lineage: Eukaryota > Viridiplantae > Streptophyta > Magnoliopsida > Brassicales > Brassicaceae > Noccaea > Noccaea bulbosa. Next base: position 24,434 of record OVBJ01000127.1, on the reverse strand, counting down.
TGAAGAAATCTCACCAGTAAAAAGATGTGATGTACATGATAGCTTTTACAAATATATAACCCCAACAAACTTTTCCCATATACAGTCTCATGATCTTTGGTTGTTTGTCTTGAATATTATTTCTTTTAACGTTTGTCGCCAATTCTCGCTATGTTTTGATCTTTTATATTCTTCTTCATATCACAGTCTTCATGCTATGACCTTATCTTAATCTTTCATTTCATGTTACAAAATGGTCTCTCTGACGCTTCTTGATCCTAAGTTCCTATTCTGTCTAAACAACAATGGCATGCTTCTTTCAAACATCACTCTTACTACTTCTCTTCATCATTCTCTCATACTCTACAGTTACCGAATCCACCAAGAAACCAAACCGAATGGCGATGAAGCTGATACACCGCGATTCGATGCCCCGTCTCCACTCAAAACCTCGAGTTCCGGCCACTCCAGAAGATCATATACAACACTTGACAGACATTTCATCAGCTCGGTTTAAGTATCTAAGCAATTCAATCGACAAAGAGCTAAGCAACAGCGAGTTCCAAGTTGATGTGCAACAAGCAATCAAAACATCACTCTTCTTTGTGAATTTCTCAATAGGACAGCCTCCGGTACAACAGTACACGATCATGGACACAGGAAGCTCACTTCTATGGATCAGATGTCTTCCCTGCAAACATTCCTTATCATCTCCACCTCTCTTCACTCCATCACTGTCTTCAACATATTCAGAGTATTCTTGCCACGATGGCTTTTGCAGATACGCACCAACCGCGACTTGTGGCTCCTCAGACGAGTGTCTCTACGACCAAGTTTACATAAAAGGTGCTGGCTCAAAAGGTGTTCTTGCTAAAGAAAGGCTAACTTTCACAACACCAAATGGAAACAGAGTCTTGACAAGACCGGTTGGTTTTGGCTGTGGCCATGAGAATGGAGATGAGCTAGAGAGTGAGCTTACAGGGATTTTGGGTTTAGGAGCTAGAGAGACATCGCTCGCGGTACAGCTTGGTTCGAAATTCTCTTACTGCATCGGCGATTTATCTAACAAGAAGTACGGTTTCAACCAGCTGGTTCTTGGAGAGGACGCTGATGTTCTTGGCGATCCAACGCGTATTGAGACAGAGAATGGTATCTACTATATGAATCTTGAAGGGATCAGTGTTGGTGATAAGCAACTGAATATCGAACCGGTTGTGTTCATTAAAAGAGGGGCAAGAACAGGAGTCATACTCGACTCGGGGACGCTCTACACTTGGTTGGCTGATAGAGCTTACAGAGAGCTCCACAATGAAGTGAGATCAATTCTTGATACACAGCTGGAGAGGTTCTGGTATAGGGACTACTTGTGTTACCACGGGAAAGTAAGCGAAGAGCTCATAGGCTTCCCCGTGGTGACGTTTCGTTTCGCAGGAGGAGCAGAGCTGGCTATGGAGGCCGGAAGCATGTTCTACGCGATGAACGAACCGGAGGTGTATCAAAACGTTTTCTGTATGGCGGTGAAGCCGACGTCAGACCATGGAAGGCAGTACAAGGATTTCACAGCGATTGGTCTAATGGCTCAACAATACTATAACATTGCTTACGACCTCATAGAAAAAAACGTTTATCTCCAGAGAATCGATTGTGTTCTACTTGATGATTATTCTCCATCATGATAAGTTAAAAAAGTAAATATTGTATACGCAGACACCTCCATGTAATAGGGATTCACAGAGTTGTTTCATGTTGTATGTATTATTTGTGTATCTAAAGAAAGTTCAACAACTCAGTGTTTTTTGTTTGAGCAAAGTCTAAAGTAAGTTCATAAAAGGGTTTGAGATACAAGTATAAGCATTGGATCCAAGATCAAATCACAAGATAGAAGAAATTTTTGCCTATATCCAACACATCTGGTTAAAAAGCAATCTTTTACTACAAGTAATCAAGCAGAGACTCTCTTACTGATCCGTGCATTAGAACTGCAAATCTACCACCAAGTTTTTTTTTTCCAAAACCGAGCTAAGAAGATCTGCCTACTGGTTCAAGAGCTTCAACAGTGACAATGCTGTTTCCTCTAATCACCTGAACAAAATCAAATCAATGGAGTATAGTTAAACATCAGTCAAGAGCAAGCAGATAGATGATTGTAGCTAAAAACTAACAAGAAGGTGCTACTTATATCTCGAGACTTACCACCATTCCAATGTCTGTTTTTTCACTACCGTTCACTTCCAGGGTGTTCTCCACAACAAGATTCATAAACTGATCAAACCCACGAAGAGTTCCTTCAACCATTCTGTTAGCATCGAGCTTGACTGCAATTTCAAAAACCAAACTGATCAATCTCAAGACCCATAACAAAAAAGGTTATAAAATTGATAAAGAGAGTCCAAGTAGAAACAACTCTTAGCTGAATATGAAATCAGGTTGAGAGAAAACAAAAGCTAACAATACGATTCTTCTAAAACGAACTAAGAAAGAGATATAACCAAGCTCAATTTGATTCAAAAACTACATAATCCAAACAATTAGCAGTTTTAGGAAAACGGAATCATCAAGGCGAGACGCACATTATCTGGCTCTTATCTCTATCTATGAGCAAAAGTTTGCAATCAAATTTCAGCGAAAATTGTGTGAAACAGAGATTTTCACTAAATAGATAAGCGGTTTGGGAGGATGAAGAATATTGAACTTACTTTGGAGTTGCTTATCCATGTACCTGCAATCAAAATGAAACAAAAGAAGAATCAGAAACATGAAGATTTACGGAAAACGAATCAAACATCCATAAAAAAAACATCCATAAAAGAGAAAAAAATAGAGAAAAAACCTTACTTTTTGAGATCCGGAGGCTGCCCTGAGCGACTCATAGTCACAGAATCGGAATTGAGCTTACGGTTTCCGTTCTCAGCTAGAACAAGTACGATTGAGCACTGCACACAGAGAGAGACTCGCACAAACCCTAAAGTTTTGATTTTTACAAGTCAAAAGTGTTTAAAAAAGTCTTCATAATTTTTCTACCCGTTTAAGCCCAATAACCTTTAAAGCCCAATTAAAGGAAAAGTTTCTTGTCTGTAAACTGAAAAACTGACAAGAAAACGAATTGATATTACCACTATGAAACAGCAGAATCTTGTGGAGATTAATTATTAAATTTTATAAAGGTTAAAGGTTACAATCATTGTCATAGAACCTTGTAAATCCTCACACCACCACATTGATGCCAAAGGTTGCAAAAAAATAAATATCAAAAGTATACAAATCAAATCAGAAAGGTATCACTTGACGATTAGGCCAAGACTCGATCTTCTGGAAGTAATCAACAGGCACTACACCATCAATGCCTTCAGTCAAAATCACCTTATTCTCTGAAATGTAGAACGCAATCCCATCTGAAAATTTGAGAGCAAAAAAGTGAACCTCAAATATTGAATCTTTGAAGAGAAATTTCATTGTCCTCCTACTACGTATTATTATAATACCTTGGAGAGCTTTCTTGATGTCGAGGAAGATTAAGACATTTACATCTCTTCGCATGCCTAAAGCCAAAACCAATGTCAATTTAGAAAATCAGATACAAATGTGTTTGCCATAAGGAGGAACTATGCAAAGAACAATAGTAGAATCAAACAAAATCTTTACCACTTATCACTTCACCATCTGTTGGTAAGCCACAAGAGAAGTGAACATGCAGTCTATTCATTCGCTTTAACCCCGTTGCCAAGATCGATTCCAAATTCTTCCTATACGTTCCATGTACACACACTGCCATTACAGAAATTCAAAACAACTATGTGAGTTGATATACAGAAGAGAAGTCAGAAGTAGAATGCTCTTTTAGTTTCTACCTGGAGCTTCTTCGGGTGACAATATTGGTTTAAGTAACTTTTCCGATTCAACCGTCTGCAAATGGAAGATCAAAAGACATGGCAAGACCTCAACTTTCAGCACAACATATATCAAAGAGAAACATCTTCTCACCGTGATCGAGTGGCCTTGGTTTGCGCGAATCAAGAACTCTCCATTCTCTTCTATGAGGCTAAACCGTTGCTTATTGTCCCTTCTCACCGCCTGCACAATTGAACTCTCTCCCAGACGAAATCAAACACGCAAACTCACCACCGATGAAATCAGACAATACAATTGAAGACTGAGAGAAGAAGTGACCTCTCTGATTTCATCAATCGTGTGTGACTTCAACTGAATGTTTGCGGTTGTTTTCAAATTCAGCTTAAGCAAATCTTCAACTTTAACGAAACCATCACCTCTCATGCTCAGTCTCAGCTCTGTAGCCATGTGCCGCAAGATTCTCGTCCTTACAAAATTAAGCTAAAATCTCAACACGATACTTCACCAGAATTCTCGAAATCAGTAAATGTATAAAAACTTACAAGAGTCTTCCAAGCGCATCGATTTTATCTTTACCGCCACCGCCACGACCCTGAGGTCTCCGTCGATCGTTATCTCTCTCATAGCCTCTTCCTCTACCGCCGCTGCTACATCCCGTCAGAAACCAAATCACCGAAACGAAACGAAACCTCACTAATCAAGAGGGATTTCGACTTCTGAGTAATGACTTACCTACTGCTAGACTGGGCGAAAGAAGAGAAGGCAGGTTTTCTGGAAGAATTGAGATTCGAAGCATCCATGAAAACAGAAACAGGAGAAGATTTGGGGAAGGTTAGACAAGGAAGACGAAGACGATAGAAACGCAGAAGGCGACCAGTGTTATACATGATTGAAGCCACGACGAGAGAAAAATCGCCAACCACACCAGTTTACTTGATAACCGGCTCCAAAGAACCGGTTTCTAAATTATAAATCCGGTTCAACAGTGACATTTTTAAATGGGGATTTTCTTCAGCACAAAGGGAGAATTTTCTTCATTGTAACAAAGAATTTACAGATATATATCATCAAGTGACAAAACAAGTAACCAATTCATCGACAAGAAAACGAACTGATGAAACACCAAATGACTGATTCAAAACGTGAATTAAGAAGAATGTGGTTTTGACTAGTTTTGGAAAGAAAAAGAGTAAGAGCCAGTGTTTGGATCTTTCACAGACTTGAAGTTGTCTACACTCATCCCAAATTTCCGCAAGATTGTGTTTCCCATCTCCTTTAGCTTTGCTGTTAAAAACCACAAAAAAAAAACACAAAATTACACACTATCAAGATTTGTATCAAGACTCAAGAGAGTCAATGCCAATATAACATAAACAATGGTCTCTTTACCTATGGCTTCTTCTTTCATCTTTTCTCGTTTTTCAGCAACCAACGGTTCCAATCGTCGAATCCCTTTCCTCACTTGATCGTTTGAAGGATCAAGTTCTAATATCTTCTTCAAGTCTGTAGAAATGAGAAGAGAGAGAAAGCATGATTTTGTTATAGTCAAACTCTATTCTTTGTACTAACAAATGATTTAGTGGAGAATGAGAGGACTTACCCTCGAGAGCTTCTTCAAAGTGTTCAAGCTTCTCATGAGCTTCTGCACGACGAACGAAAGCTTTCGTATAGCTCGGATTCAGCTCAATTGCTTTTGTGCATTCCTTGACTGCTTCTGCATATTTACACTGAGAAAAACAGTACAGAGATCACATAAACACTCAATAGAATGTCATACAGTTTCAGATCATTATCATCATTGCTAAAGAACATTTACCAATTTGAGATAGCATACAGCTCTGTTCGAATGGCAAATCGATCGAAGCTCCAAAGATTCTGGAAATTCTTGAGCAAAATGTAAAGAAAGCTCATACTTTGACAAAGCTTCTTCATAAAGACCATTTCCAAATAGTTTGTTTCCTTCCGCTTTAGCTTCGTTTGCATCTTCCAATGCTTTCTCCTTCCAAAAACAAAAACACACACAAGAAGTTTCAAGCTAAACCGAATCGTAAGAAGTCGCAATTTCTAAGTAGCTCATACAAAAAACCCAAATCGAAGCTAAATTCGAAACATATTGAAGAAAACTTGGATGTTTGCAGCCATTAATCGATCAAAACTACATATTTTTACCTGATTTGCTCCGGAATCGTTGACGGCCTCTACTTGCTCTTCCTTATTCTCCGGCTTATCGGACTGTTCTGATTCCTGATTTGTAATCGCGTCTTGTTTCCTATCACTTTCATCTCCTTCGTTATCGCTCACTTCACGTTCGCTTGCAGTCTCGAATCCATCGGAATCATCTCCGCCGACAAGTTCCGCATCCGTCGCTGCCGCAGTTTCGGGTTGCGACGAGGAAGTATGAGATGGATTTGGTACTTCTTTAACGGTGGTTTCATCATCGCTTTCACTTTCGATCAACACCATTTTTCAACTCAGGAGCTTAGCTAAGATTTAACGATGGCGATCGGATTTCGGGTCGATCGACGATCTAGCTTCAGAAATCAAACACGGTATCGTGTTTGCGGTTGTTTTCGTCTGGGTTGGGTTTAGATAGTACTAGGCCCATTACAGGCCCAAAAATGTATTTTCTTGATTCATACTGAGTATGGAATGCACTATGTTCATCTTGCAAACTGAAATGTTTTGTATAATTTGTAAAAATTCAAATATAAAAATTGTTTCCCAATTTTCGGTTTTTTCTTTTCAATAATCAACAAGCTTGGTTTTTTGTGTAGGCTTACCATAGATCGTAGGGGATATTATGCATGAACAACGTTCAAGGAAACTTTAATATAGTGGTATGTTTTCAGTGTTACGTTTGAAATTAAATAAATGACTTTACACATTAGATAACATCATGTTTACTTGTGCATTATTGTAGTCTGGAATCAGGAAAGCTTTATTATTGACTTGCAATTCTTAGTTTTGGATTGAAGTGTACGAATCAAAAAAATGGAACAGTGTTTTATTTCAAAAGTATATTCCAAATCAATTGTAGTTCCATGAAGATAATTTTTTTTTTTTTATCAATTTCAAATAGTAATATGACTGATATGTGTTTTAAGAATAATGATAAGTACGAATTCAACATCGTGAATTCAAACATAAATAAGGAATGTTTGCTACCAGTTAATCACATAAACTATCCTCCTAAGAATTTCCAATTTTGTTTTCTTTTTTTAATTATTTAACTTCATCATTTTCTTTTTATTTCAAAGTTTGTTTTGTTTTGTAAGTCATTGTCGGTTAGAAAAATGTAACGTGTTTCCATTTTTTGTTGTTTTTAGTGGAGCACGAGTCAAGCAAATGTCTTGTACCCATCTGAAATGGTCGAGTATGTGAAGAATCTCAACATGGAAACAAATTTACAGAGTTTTAAGTCTAATGTGATAGAATTGGATAAAGATTATGTTTTTCTTTGCAAAATCCAAAACAAAGTATTGAAAACAGATGCGTTTAATCAAATATCTCTAGGCATAGATTGATAAATTCATGGTAAAAGCCTATGATAAGAAAGGATAGTAGAAGCCATATAACATTTCAGATGTTATCGAACACTGTAAGACACTTCAACGAGTAGATGGGTTACAAGACGAGAATAAGTTTCTTGAGAGACAAAAATTGCTATAGAGTTTAGTAGAAGATTTGTGTTTTGTGATATATTTATAATATATTGATGTTTATATTCAAAATAAAATTTGAAGAGGTTTTTTTTGTTGTTGATGTGATAGGATGATGCCTCAAAAGGATTTAGAGTCGTCACGTCGACTGTGGTAATTTTGTTCATATATTGTGGCTTGTTCTTGTTTGAACAAAAAAAAAAAAATATTGTGGCTTGTTTCTGTTTTTAATAGGATAAAAACAGAGCATGGGAAACTCTAGCGAGTATTATCGTTTCATATATCTAAGTAAGTTACGATTAAGTAGCTTATATTGTTTGTGATTAGTTTATGATGAATTTTGATTGTCCTAATTATGAGTAAAAATAGTTGTATAAATAGTTTGAAGGCGTCAAAGTTATCAAAACACTTTGTAGCGTAGTGGTATATGTACAAGCATTTGGCGTGCCGGACCTGATCATCTTAATCCCATGATCAGTCTTGTTGTTCTTGTCTTTGAAAAATCCGCACTCATATCTGTAGATGACGAATGAGAAAAACAAACATTATTTGTCTGTTCTTACTGATCACTCCAAAAATAGAAAAAAATGTGTTTTTTTTCTTTCTCCAACCGCATCTTTCGCTTTTGTTCGCATCTTGTTGTTCAATTAATTTGGTTAGCTTGTTCCGCTTTGTATGTACGTACTCCATTTATTACACGTTTCACATTACAAACAAAATATATAATTGCTGTCAAAAATATATACTTAGATTTAAAAATATAATGATAAACATTCATCATAACATCAGCTATAATAACGCACACGATTACAATACTTTTCTTTCCTACGCGCGTTTCTACTTTCTACACGTATATACCAAAGCTCATTTTGTTTACTCAACTAAATTGAGATTAGGATAATCACTTACGTGTAAATGACATTGACACTTGAACTCTCACTTCAGCAATACGCATCTATGTGTGTGTTCCTTCATCGATTTGAATATTTTAGTATCATATATATAGTTCAAAGTTGACGATTTACTAGCTCCATCAACACAAGTTAGAGAATCATAAATATAATACTGCAGATGACAACTGTATCCATAACGACAGCCTAATTAACGGTTAATACCACATTAAACTCTTATATACTTATTTCTTAGCTTGCAAACGTGTAGTTTTGCAACATCCCATAATTCATATACGAATTCTCCGACGCTCTTCTTTTTTTTTATTAAAAAAATATATATACAAATTGTATTCCACTGTAAAACAGAAACATCACATTTTCAATATCCAATTTTCTATGAGGAACAAATATTTCTAAATTTTACAATTCATGTAACAAAAACATAAATAAAATAGTGAAATGAAATTACAAATTTAAAATAAACAAATTACTTTTACCATAACATACTTTTTTTGTTTTTTTTTTGTTGTTTCTCTTTAATTTATAAGATATTATTCTCCCTCAAATTAACAAGCAGAGCCAGCTTCCACCAGCTTGTTTAATTTATTGTTTCTCAATCTCTCTTCATAAACTTCACTTCCTTGCATCTCTTTCTCATACCTGCCATATATCATCTCAAAAATGAGTAAAAAGTATAATGTAACTTGGTGGCATAGGAATATCATCTCAAAAATGAGTAAAAAGTATAATGTACCTTGTTGGCATAGGAATTAAAGGAGATAGAACTTCAACAAGCTTGAGAGCTTCTTCTTCGGTATTCACAATTTGGTTAAAGCAAAAGTATCTACCACAAGCCGAAGTATCTTCGAATGCTCGAATGTGAACATCTGCTACAAACTCTACGTCTACGTACGCTAACACTCCATTCTCATACATTTGCGCAGCTCCTATAATTGCATTGCCATCAAAACTAAATGATTAATTATACAGACCTAAACACATATATTAATATGTTCGTGGTGCAATATATACCTTTGAGGTAAGACATGGTGGGTCTAGGGTTGTGTTGAGCCACTGAGGGTCCAATGATGAGTCCAGGGTTAACCGAGACCATGTTGACCATACGGTCCATGGCTAGTGCCCAAGCTGCCTTCTCTGATTGTGTCTTCGCCAGAGCGTGCCATAGCTGCACAGACAGGTATATATACACAAACCAAAAGTTAGTTAATATGATTAAAAAGTAATTACAATGTTAAAGACTATGATCTAGGTTGAATTTAGAAGTTTGACCTCGTTAATATTTCTTAAGTCGGTCTTATATTGAATTGTTGACCAAAGTTACTCTAAACTTTTAATTTACTTTTAAGCAGAACATTCACAACCACCCCAATATAAAAGTTCAACAAATTCTAGGTGAGTAGGTATGATATAATTTGAGATTTCCATACTTATTAAAGATACGATTATACAAGGGACCCATAATATTAAATACTCCCTCTGTTCCGTAATATAAGATGTTTTAGTTTTTTTTCCTTGTTTCATAATATAAGATGTTTTAGAATTTTTAAGATACTTTTTACAAATTTCAAGAACCATTAATTAAAAATAATTGAATTATTGAATTTCTATTCGTTAATATTTATTAAAAAGTTATTTGATCATGCATTAATTGTTAAATAATAAATATTTCTTAATTTGTGTAAAACTTCCAAAAAAAATTATATTTTAGGAACAGAGGAAGTAGTTAGACATTTTACTATTCTAGATTATAAAATTGGTGATTCCAGGTCAAAACTATCACATTTATACTTGTGGGTCCAATATGTTTTCAGTCTGAATCTTTTTAAAAAGGTCCAATATACTTGACCTTTTTTCAAAAAGGACTGATAAAGTTTTTTTGGGATTAATTTCAATGAAAATAAAAAGGAGCTGAATTAAAAGACCTTCTTTTTGAGACAAAAGTCAAGATCACTCCAACACTTCTCATCAACATCTTTCTGAGTACCAATGTTATCTCTCCAAATTGCAGCAGTCAATGAAGATGAGAACACAATCTTCTCAATAGTCTCTGTTCTTGCACATGCTTCCACCACATTAATCGCTCCTCTCACCTCCAAATCAACTTCCTTCTCCTGAACAAATCACAATCATTTCGTAACCAAATCTCAATTTTCTCAAAATCGAAAACAAAAACAGAGAGATCTCAGAGAAGTGGTAAATGATGATAACACTAAAAACTCACATCGTACCCTTCAGGATTGTCCAAGCAACAGAACACAGCACTACAATTGTTGAGAGAAACGAGAATGCTTTGGTAGTCTAACACATCGACATCATAAACCGCTAATCCCTCTTCTGTAGCTTGCATGTCTCTGATTTTCTCCTCAATCATACTCTCCCCTGTTACCAAAACCATCATTAGATCAAACCTTTGCCACTAAATTCACAAATCAATTTGAAAAATCGAAACTTGATTGTACCCATTACTGAATTGCTCATCTCAATGAAGAAAACTAGAAAAAGGCTAAAAATTTATTGAACCCATAAGAGAATTCAAAGAGAAAAACGAAGACTTTTTTACTTGAAATCCCTCAAATCAATTGAAGAAATTAAAGTGAGAAACTTTGATTGAACTAATTAGAGAAATTCGAATAAGTTTACCGTTTTTACGGATGGCTGCATGAACAGAGTATCCTCTGGAGAGCAATCTCTTGAGAATCCAGAAACCCACATAAGTTGAAGCATCGAGAACACAGCAACAAGACGTGGGCTTCTCTTGATTCATCATTTTCTTCTTCTGTCTGATTGACAAAAAGAACTTTGTTCTAATAATTAAATCTCTTTTTTATGGAGAATGAGAGGTTAGATGGGATGATATAATCTCTGTTTTATAGATGACAAGAGAGACGTGTGGGAAAGAGAGGTAATAAATAGGAGAAATGTGGGTGAACTATTTCATGTTGCACGCTCCCAACTAACACTCATCTTCTCAATTGTTCACTATGGCTTGTGATTTCTTTGTATATAGGTAATTAATTAAATGGTGGAAACATAGAACAAAAGGCCTATTAGCTCAGTTGGTTAGAGCGTCGTGCTAATAACGCGAAGGTCACAGGTTCGATCCCTGTATAGGCCATTTTTTTAAACAAAACAGAATACATGGTTGAAAGGAATGGAATTTAATTATTGTTTTCTAAAAGTTTTATTGGCTTTGTCAATTTTTGGGTTTTGATTCTTAGTTTTAGCTTTGCTATTTTCTCCTCTTTGTAAGTTTATCTCTTTTGGGCTTTGTCAATCTCATATAAGATTTTGATTCTGATGTCGTTTCGTTTGACAGTCGACTTTGTAATCTCCTTCAAAATATGAATATAACATTAGTTGATAAAAAAAAAAACTAAAAATCATCATATACCCAAAAATTCAAATTAATTTTTGAAACATATAGAAAGAAAAAATCTACAATCATCAATCATGTCAAAACAGTACATAAATAACTAAAACATTATTGTTTCGATTATATATATATAATTATTAAGCCCTTTAACACAAAAAATATATATATATAATTATTTGTTTGTTTGGTCAACAAGTGTTTTTTTATTTGTAGGATCCAAAGTACCAAACATTTGTATATTCTCCCATAACGGGCTTAATTAATAACTTGGTTATCCAAAATCTATAAGTCTTGTCATATGTTCTGGCAGATTTAACATATTACTCTCTGTGTTCTCCAATAAGTGGCTTATAAGAGAAAAAAATTTGTTCATAAATAAAATGTTTTTTCAAATTATTGTATTTTTTTTTATTGTTTAAATTCTACAAATTGATTTTCTAATGGTTGAATTATTTTGCATATAATAATAAAATATGTTTTGTTTTTAAAAAATAAAGATAAAATAATTATTTTCTTAATCTTTTGTGTTATATCTAAAAAACCATTTATTGAAGAACAGAGGAAATAGTGTTTTTGGATCGCATGTGCTCGATAAATACTCCAGCACAGCAATGCAATAGTTACAGTATTATAAAAAGAAATATCAAAATTTCAATTTATCTCATATGTTTTTTTAATTACATCACATAAAAAAAAATCAATCTATTTTATTTTCAATTCATTTAACGATTTTTGTAAGTCTAGTACTGTTTCAGCTATTCTGTTATTTTATTTATGCAGTTGATCATTCTAATCAAACTCAAAGACTTTCTAAGAACGCAAATATTCATACTTTAAGAAGAGCAATTACACAATTATCAATTAAGCAAGATCCTCAAACAATTCTTCCTAGTGATAATAAGATGATACCATACTATGCCAAAATGATCCAACACATGCATCATCCACATTCAAGACACACATCGCTTCTTCAAGACTACTCAAGACACGTCGGAAGTTCTCATGCAAGACTAAATAATTACCATGAGACTATGCAACACACACACACTGACACACATCGCTTCTTCCGTATAATTCGGTAATCCCCAAAATATTGAAATATACTACTTCCTTGTCCCAAAATATAAGCAGCGCTCATTTATAATTTAACCAAGGAAACTGCTAATATTTTGGGACATATAAAGTAGTATACAACTAGTGAACCAGCTTTACTGTCTAACTACAATAATGAATGCTATTTCTATTTATATGACATGCACATAATTACGCGACCCAAAATGAATATTAAAATATATTTTGATTGCATATTAAAAAAGTGCCTCTAATATGGTTTTTTATTAAAAAATAAATAAGAAAAACTTACCAACAATACCAATACAAACGGAGGTTGGAAGAGAGGTAGGTTCGGATGTTGGCAGAAAGTTGGGCCACTAAATGCACAAGTCGAACTCACACATAGCTGGCTTACTAAAAGATACAAAAAATATATGTAGCATTTTGTAAATTAATAATGAAGTTAAAATTAAGCTTGCAAAAGTGGCTCTAAAAAAAATATACGATAACACTTGTGACAGGAAGTAGTACAATTTAGAAAAATCAAAAAAAAAAAATATTATGTACCAAACAAATTGGTACGATCAGGTCTACCATATGGTTACTGTCTAAGGTCAAAATGGAAGTTTAGCATGGTTAGGTGATTAATGAAGTTGATCATCGCTTTCTCATTCGTGCAGCGGAGATATTCAACCAGTTTCTTTAAAAAAAAAAAATATATTATATACGTGGCGAGACTGTCACAGATTTTTAGGTAGTAAATTTCTTCCGGAAAAAGTTTGGAAACGTTTCTTCTGACACGTTTCGCTACGTGTCAAAATCTGATTGGGCAATGAATTTTTTTTTTCGAAAATCATTAAAAAAAAAGTTTAAAGAAACTTTAATAGAGTTCTCTGTTGCATTTGCTCTTAGTCTTTATTTATTTCTTGTTGTCATTGGTTGACTTTTAAATTGTTTATCTTAGTTCGTGTTTAGTGTTTGTGTATATACTTAGCTTTCAAAACCATAAAAATTAACCAACTGATTTAGACTAATTTGGATCCCACATTGCTAGTGAAATAGTCTTTTGGCCCTTGTGGAGTTCGAGTTTGATATATAATGCGAAAAAGATATCTAAACCGTGCATCGATAATACAATATAGACATCTAAACCGTCTGTTTGCACTATGCAGATATTGTTTAGGTATAAAACTCGAGTGGTCAATATTTGAAATTTTCCATTCAGTCTATACACATCATTTTCTATATTCATAATGTTTAGAGTCTAATCAATCTTACATCACTTTCTTACATATACGAATTCGATTCCTAGACAACATATAGAATATTCGGTGATTAAGATGCATTACTTGACGATAAACTGTTCTCGATGTTAAGATACATATGTTTATAATCATTGTGTTAAAATAAATTACGGAATTTGATTAATTAATTAATTCCACAAAGTTGATTTACAACTTCGTATAAGTATACATATTAAGACATGCAATTGCATGAACCCATCAGCTTTATACAATACAATAATAGCTGGGGCCATTTTCTCTAAAAGAAATTAAGATACACTTTTTTTTTTCTTGTTACAAAAAAAAAAAAGGGTATACATATTACAAATATATGATGATGAAATTAGTTATATATATATATATATATATATATATATAATCTCCACGAAAAATCTCTAAGCAGAGCATTTGTTCATGACAACAGATTCAATAGGAATCTTGTCAGCCGGAAAAGCACACGGAGCTCCTGTCTCCGGCAATAAACTACATGGTTTCGGAGTCACCTTGCTCGAAACTCCGGAGATATCAGTACAATTCCACAGCAACTTCTTCGGCTCCTTAGCCAATTCAATCTTTATGTTCGACATACATATCTTGGTGAAAGGATCGTTCTTGAACCCATCGAGCCTCGCGGGTTGCGTGACATTATCCGCGGTCATGTCACTGTAGTTAATGTTGGTAATCTCTGGCATAGCCTTGGGGTCATAACCCGAGGCGGGGTGTTGGTTATAAGCACCACTCATCCAGAAAATGTATTTCATTGTCTTCATTGTAAACCTACGAGCAAAAATGTCCTTAACGTAACCTCCACGACCCACCGCGGTTTTGATTCTGATAGCGGATTGTGTCTGGAGTAACGTGATGTCTTCCATTCTAACGTCTTTGATTCCACCGGACATTTCACTTCCGAGTGCTATTCCGGCACTATCGGGAGAGATGCATGTGAGCCTTCGGATCGAGAGTTGCTGAGTTGGCATTCCGACTTTGATACCGAACTGATCCCAACCACTCTTCACGGCGATGCAGTCGTCTCCAGAGACAACGTAACAGTCTTCTATCAATGTGTTGGTGCATGAATCTAACAAAGAAAAAACAAAGAGAGTGTGAAAACAAAAGAAAAACAATGCCACGTGGATATATTGAACCATGTCAACAATATATCATATTTACGTAAACACAACGTACCAGGGTTGATTCCATCGGTATTAGGAGAATCGATAGGAGCAATAATGGTAACGCCTTTAACGATGACGTTGTTGCAGTACACTGGATGAATGTTCCATGCAGGCGAGTCGATGATCGTGATGTTCGTGATCTGAACGTCTTTAGAGAACATGAGTTCGAGTGTGTAAGGTCTCGTGATATTCTTAAATCCACCACTCCGATACTTCACCCACCAGTATTTGCCTTGACCGTTGATCGTTCCGTTGTTACCTAATCAACCAAACAAATTAGAGAAAATACATTATTCAAGATCTTGAAATTGAACATGAGAAACTCTAAATCTACGGTCAAATCGTGCCAAAATAAACGGTATAGTTTTGATATTCTTACCGGTGATAACAACATCGGTTAGGTTTGTGCCAGAGATCAAACTATTAAAAGTTGGTCCTGCTGCATCTCTTCCTTGTCCATAAGATGGCAAAGGTGCAACCACTGGATATTCAGCCTCATTCTATAATATAAAAAAAGAACCATATGATTTGAATGGATAATTTGTTACACAAATGTTCATCTAAATAAAATTTTAGGATGGAAAAATCATATTCGTACCTGAGAAGCAAGAATAGTTGCACCTTTTTCGATGAACAAAGTGAAATGGCTTGTGAGGTTGAAACTTCCGGTAAGCCATTTTCCCGGTGGAACAATGAGCTGCACTCCGCCGTCGGCCGCCTTAGGAGCAAGCTTGGTTATGGCTTCCTTAAAAGCTTTCGTGTTCGATGTTTTTCCATCACCCACGGCTCCGAATTCGGTTAATACTGCGGTATGTTTTCTACAGTTTATCGCATTATACTGAATATTTGCCTTTCCCATGCTGTTTGGATTTTGAGATTCCATCATCTGAAAACTACTGATTGCCAAAACTACTAATATACAAAAAGTTGTCCGAAACATCTGTTGAGAAGAACAAAACAAAATCATGTTTTAGATTAGCTCCCTCGAATTAATTGATCAGTGCCAAAACAAGTTAGCATGTCATTGTTTAAAAAATAACGTTACCTTTAGAGTTGATGGTGTAAGAGAGAACTCCATTTTGATTTGAGTTATTATTTTTGATTTTTGTTTGACATGAAACAGAGTAATTTATAGAAGAAGAAGAAATAATATTGTGAAAGAGAAAATTATGCTTAAACTTGATCTAATTGACTAATTATAGACCTTGAATTGAATTTACCAAATTAAGTAGAGCTAAAAATGGTGCATAGAGAATCTGGATAGAGACCAATCTCCCGTTTTGGTAGAAAATAGTCCAACGTTTATAATCATAGATCTTAAATTAGGTAGTTATTTCCCGTTTTAGCAGGAAATAGTCAAAATTCTGGAATCATATATGTTAAATAAATTAAGTAGTTGACTAAACAAAATAAGTATGTAAACAGGAATGAAAATTTTATCCAAAAAAATAAGGGGCTGAAATTGCTTGATTTTACTTTAAAATAATGATATTTTTTATAAGGTTAAAAAAATATTCCGCTGCCGGGCTTCGAACCCGGATTTAATCATCTTCATCATGATAATTAGCCGGTGTGCTACAGCGGATCTGTTGGATATTAGTCCATCAAAAATAATTATAAGATGATAGTTCACTAGATTTAGTATCACGAAAATAAGACATTTATCCTCAATGTTAAAAGATTGTTTCTTCTTCGATATCTTGCTTCTTCCCAATTTTGTCCAGATATTCTTGAGAATCTAACACATTTCTAACAATATTTCTGTCAGAGACTAGAATATCATCTTTACATCTTACAACATAGTTATATCCGCAACATATATACAAATCACATTAAACAGCTCAAAACATTAATATCTTTGTGAAACTACAAGATAGAAAATAGAAAGGAACAAAAAATGATAAATAACTTACAAGAAACAGATCCCGGGATCATAATAGCTTTCTTTATTTTCAAGTGTTAGCCACTTTGAAGTTGAGGAAAACGAATTATCTAACATCATCCATTTGACCCCAAAAGAATCATCACTAACAGCAACAGCAAGAATCTGAGATTTTAAAAGTTGCAAACCTTCTTGGCATTTGAAACCCTCAAAGCTTCATTATTTTTCGATCAAACCTTATCCAATTTTCCACGGATCTTCTTTATCTGTTCTTAGAAGAATCAAACCAATCTCATGTTTTGAAAAGGTTTGAAGCCACCTGAAAGAATTGGTTTAGTGTTGATTTAGCTCCTTAAATCCATCAATAATACTCAAAACATGTGGCTCTTGCTTTGACATTACCTTGACATGATGTGGCATGATCTTGATATCGTAAGGAACATGAAGCCAAGCTTCAGGTCTGTAGAACATAAAGTTCTCGGGTTTGCTGGTGTAAACGTCTGCGTATTGGTGGATGTGATAAGAGAAGGCTGATTCTTGACCAGTGTCTGTCACAAACGTAGCTCCGAACGATCTGTTGAACATTTGTTTCATCGTGTCTCGTGCTCTCTGCCTCGCCTTGTTCAGCTCATCCAAGAGAGATTGGCATGCTTCGCTTCTCTCATTGTCTGATGCAATCGCGTGAAATCTACCGAGCAATTCTTGTATAATATGGAATTTTGCCTGAATTTATAGGCAAGAGAAATGGTCTAATCAGACTAAACCAACACACATGTCTCTGCTTCAAGTAGAGTATACACATTCCACAGCGTCTCACGGTACAGGAATGTATAACAAAGGCTATACCTGCTCAAACCGGTAGCTATCTTCGTTTTGTATCTTGATCTCTCGCTGAACAACAACAAAAACATCACGTAGAGAACTCAGTGTACAAGGTAGTGGTTTTTAATGATGTACAGACTCATTTGAGAATACAATCAGATGGTAAAACTTACCTCGAGCTCGTGAATTATGGCAGCAGTTCGCCAACCAGCCTTTGAAGGACCTCGTAGGTCACTAAATAAGTGATCTCCGAAATAAATCACCTACGAACAGAACGTATTGTTGTCATCTTTAAATGCATTCAGAAGCATGAATGAAGTTACAAATGGAATATATATATATATTAGATTGTTGTCAAGAGTACCTCAGGGCCACGCCATTTTGTGATTTGAAGGAAGGATTTAAGACAGCCATGGTAGTAGATTTTATTTGGGTGAAATGCATCCACTTTTGTAAACGCCAAAGTATCTCTCTCCTCATCATAGCAACTACAGTATAAGGGTTTTACAATAAAAGCGCTTAAAGAGACGAGACTATTACTCACAAGAACGTGGCATAAGCGTTGTTCGAGAAAATATCTCAATTCTGTGAGGACGGGAGAGGATTCAGGAGTAAAGAACAAACCGGAAAGGGTGCTCAGATGTGTAAAACTCTGGTTTATTTGCTTTAGCAATCACAACATCGAAAAGGTCCCGCCATGAGTCTCTGAGTCCAAAAGAATCCTGACGAACAACAAGTATAAACAGATAAAGATCACGATCCACTTCAAGAAAAACAGACAACATAATTGGACAAACTAATAAAAATCAGAGAATGTTGAATACGATTGTTACGAGTGAGATATCAAAGTGGAAACAAAAGGTTTTTGGATGTTTATTCAGTGATGTGAATGAATCACCTCCATCAGATATCGCATTCCGCCATCGACAAAATGGTAGGGAGAGTTGGTCATCAAAAAAAGCTTCTTCCCTTTATCTTTAAGCATTCTCAGAAAACGTAGTAGCTGACCCTGAGAAGTAACTTGCTCTATTCAGAAAACATCCATCAAAAGTAAATATATTCTTAAACTGAAAAGTTAATCTAAGGACTTGCATTTTTAAGCAAATATCTGGTAGGATCAGCAAGAATTCCTCTATGGACCAAGCCACTTCTATGGACATGTTGAATAGCGCGATTCACATCATTGTAGATGTAGGAGGCATCAAACTCAAGCTTGGCGTCAACAAAATACTGGACCATGTCTGCAATAAGACACGCCTGAAAAATAGTAAAAAAGAAAGATGCAATCAAACAGATCAGAGATGGCTATATCAACAGTCCCTTTGTACTGATTAAAACTGACCTCGCTGAAACAGAAGAAATCCATCAATCCCACCAGACCTCTCGCTTGATCACGACCTATGTGTCGCGTTCCATACATGTTCTCTAACTCCTTCCTACTTAGCTGCACAGTAATAAACATGCCAAGGGCTCAAATTCCTCCATCCCAAAGCAGCATTTTCAAACGAGCAAAGAAGAGTCAAGTTTGGTTAGCAATACCTTACGGCGACCGAAGTAGCAGCCATCTGGCTCGATCGAACCAAAGAAATCCAATTTCATGAGGCATCCTTTTTGTTTATCGTAGTACAGTCCACGGATGGGGAAAGTAGGATCATACTTAAACTTCATACAACTCTCAGGATATCTAAACTGCAAGAATGAAGAAAACAATACTCACAAACCCGAATCCTATTCTCGTGTACAGCTCAGAATCACACTAGATTACCTCAGTAACCATATGCTGCTTGGCAAGATCATAGATCAAACTCTGCAGATCAGAGGAGTAATGTGCCAACGTGTAATCGTAGTCGAATCCGTAGACTTGTATGTTATCCAATCTGAGATTCTTATTCACATAGATCCCTACAAGTATGAATCATAATCAAATCAGTGATCAAAAGAAGAACACAAAAACCCCACAAAGAAGAAAGGCAATGGCAAACCTTGAGGATTCATCTTAGGCATACTGTTAAGCGCTTCAGGGATGTTGAGAAACCTCTGTTTCGCCAGCTCAAACTCGTGACGGATCTTCGCGATATCGTCCTCCGCTGTACAACATTCCGGCACAGCAATGGCGCATTTCTCCGCTAGGTTAGCCAACGCCGGCTCCGTCGAAGTAATAGTCCCAAATCCTCGGAAACCACTTAGAAATCCTGAGATTTCATCGTTTTTTCAGATGTCAAAACGATCTAAATTTCCTCAAGTTCGATACAGAAGAAAACAATTAAAAACAAAAAAACTCACCATTTCGGATTTGGCAGGAAGAAAATTTCCCTCTCTGCAACAACAACGAACTCGATCATCATCGTCACCACCAACATCAATCGAGAAGGAGGTAGTCAATTCAATAAGAAATAGAAATGATGTATATTTTGGGGGAGGAGAGAAAGATTTTACAGTGAGCGATGCTCCGAGAGGAAGAAGACGGCGGGAGGAAGTCATAACTGGTGAAGAAACTCAGCTTTTCTTTTCATGAAAAGAGTGTAACTTTCCTTTCTCTTAATTTTTGTAATCTTTTTTTTTTTTTCTGAGAGCGGACTTGGAAAGTGGAAACTGTTGGAGACGATGATGACGTCACGATGATACGGTGGAGTAGATAATGGCGGTTAGGGTTTATCGTCGACGGCGTTGGCGAGCGAGAGAAGTCCGGGAAACATATTTTGCATGTATTGGGCCTTATGGGTCCAATAATTTTAAATATTAATTTTGGGCCCAACAATAAATTAGTCATCTTGATTTAATATTGCCTTGCAAGTATGAAGAAGTATCATATAAAACTAAGTGAAAAAATCAGTCCTTGATTCAAACTAGAACAGAACGTATATAAAACTACTTTATTTGGTTTTCGATTGAAGAAAGCAAGAAAGCAAAAACTAGATGCAGAGGAAAACATAAATGATTTTAATGGTTTTAGAAACATAAAACACAGGAATACTTATTTTTGACAATACATTCAAAGGTAGGAACTGCCTCTTTGTTTCCTTTCTTTTTTTAATGTGAGCTACAAATTAAACATCTTAAAATGATTAAACTTGAACGTAGAAAGTGATTAGCTCAAGTGACAGCTAGAGACGTTAAAAAACAAGAAACAAAAACTCAAAAGTGAGAACTAAACTACTGTTGCTTTCTTCTTCTTGAAGCAATCTCAGACGCCCAAGCTTTGCCTATATCAGTCTGGAACTTCCCTGAATCAAACAGCAACAAGATTTAAATCCTCTCAACCATATGCTGAGTACGTCTTTGGATTTTGATTTACAAAGTAAATTACCTGCGGTTGATTGGAAAAACTCTTCTAGATCTTTACCTTGCTCTGCACAAAAACAAGCAGAAAAACAAAATCGAGTTTTAGTTTCTGCATACTGTGAAATCAGGATTCATCATAAGTTTTTCTTAATGTCAATGTCATTACCTTGTTCGTATTCCAAAGCTTGTAGTATCATCTCAAGCTTATCGAAATCTTTAACAACTTTAGCTTCAGGTGAAGAGTTTGCTTCGTATTCCCTCCAAAGCTCAGCGATTTCATTAGCTGCAGTGACCATATATATATATATATACATTGGCATGCAAACGAACACAAGAACATCGAAGATAATAATGTCTTCAGAATAAGAGAAGAGAAGAGAACACACCTCTTTCTCCTCCACCCAAGAGTTTGCACATGTGCTCAAGTGCTTCGCTTTCTCTTCGATTCTTCTCTTCCTTAGAGACTCCACAAGAAGGTGTAATGTCTCCTACAATGGCTGCTCAACAACAATAATCGAATTCGACCATCACTGCTAAATACTTCGTGATTAAAAAAGTTTGCAATTTTATGAGTTAAAGAACTAACCTTCTGCAATGTCATGAACAATTGCCATTTTCATGCATCTGAAGACACAAAGCATGGAAAAAAAAAGTTCAATATGAAGTGTTTTTTTTTTCCAGAAGTTGAATCTTGAAAATAAAGAAGTAACCAATGAATCTTACTTGTCTCTGTTTACACCAGGGATATCTGAAGAAATCAGAGCCATAAGACCCATCCGATACATGTGATCAGCTATTGATTCTGGATTTTTAACATCTCTTTTAACCCATCCAGCTCTTGGAGCCGTCTATTTCAAGAAGCAGAAAACAAAAACTCACTTAAGATCAACAGGACAAAAAAAACTTTCACATCTATAAGAACTTGAGTCATCCACAGATCATCAAAGTAACCACACAGCTTGAAATCGTTTCGATTCTAGAACGAACTGTAGAATCCAATACAATCCATCAACAGTCATCAACATATGCATCTACGCATGAAAAAACGATAACAAAGCATCATGCGTTTACAAACGCACAGATCCATCTCCATAAATTAGCACAAATGTCCACATAATTAAGAACAACGCATGATCTTATAAAACAGTGGAGCGTCAATAACGATAACGGCCAAAAACTTTGTTGAGAGCACTACAATGCGCTAACGACTCTCGAAGATTCCGTAAATGAGAATTACGAGAGGAGAAATCGATTAATCGTCGAAATCAACGGATCCTCGCGAAGATAATAGGCGGATCATCCAAAGCTAAGGTTACATTACCTTGAGACGAGTACAGAGTGTGAGAAAATCGATGGCGGATGAGGCGGAAGAAGCCGGAACCGCGGCGACATCATCATTCCGAGACGGAGGAGAGACGGGGTTAACTCCGCCGGTTACAGACGAAAACGATGCCGTTGGATCGGTCGCCATGCAGTGAATCGCTCGATTAGGAAATGAGGCTACGGCGGCGGAATATGTGAATCGGAGCTGTGGGCGAGTGAAAGAGGGGACGAGGAAGACGAGAGAGAGTGATTTGCAGAAGAAGACACGATTCATATTCCTCATTTTTCTTCAGATTTCCTTTTTGTTTATCTTCCTGTTTTGGGAACTGTGTTGTTCTATGTTCTTTGTTTCGGCAGTTAATTTGGGCCTTTGTAGTATGAAGACCCACTCGTGTATTGGGTCATGAAAAAAATGGTTACACTTCATGAATTCAGTATTTTTAGGAAATTTGACTGTAGTTTAAGAAATTCTCTATTTTAGATATGGAAACATGCACACATTTCCATTTTTGCCGAGAACTATTACACCATTGCAATTGGAATGGTCATTGGCAAAAATGGTCAATTGCATATTTGCATTGTTGTAATAGTTATCGGCCAAAAGGAAATGTGTGCATGTTTCTATATTCAAAATAGACATATGGGGAGCAAAAATCTGAAACTGGAACTGATCTAAAATAACCAGTTTGGTTCGGTTTCGGTTAATACCCAAAATATTTAATGGTTTTTCTTCATTAAACCAAACCGTTTACCGATCAACATTAAATGTATCAGTTATTTTTTGGATATTACGAGTATACTGGATATATATTTTCTGTAGATTTTTTTCGGGGCTTTAGGTGTATTTTCTTCTGTGGAAAAGGATTATATGCCTCTTCCACTTTCATTCAGATGGTCAAAGTTAATTTTTCTTATTGCTACTTAGATTTCTAGTTAGTGTTGTTTCGGATTAGTTTTCATTTCGAGTTTCTTGTTTGCTTTCTCTTTTTTGGAGTTACGTTTCCGGAAATCATTCGTTGGCTTCTGTATTTAACACAATGTACCCTACATAGAAAANAAAAAATTTTTATAAAAAAAAAAAAAAAAAAAAAAAAAAAAATCACGGACCAATAAAAGGTAGGGTGAATTTTTGCAGAATCGCACAGCTCTTCCAAAAAAAAAAATAAAAAAAAAAATAAATAAATGTGACATGGCATATGAGCTGGCGAGCTGATGTGAGGTGGAGAGTGACGTGGCGAGCTGAGGATGAGAAACGTCTCTCTGGGAAGAGACTTTTGACCCGTCTTTCTGGGAAGAGACTTTTGACCCGTCTCTCTGGGAAGAGACTTTTGACCCGTCTCTCTGACACCGTTCTACACGTGTCGGGACCCGATTGGTTTTTTTTTTTTTTTTTTTTTTTCCGAAAATCGATTTTTTTTTTATTTTATTTTTAAAAAATGAAAGAGACTCTCTTAGTCTCTGCAATGCATGTGCTCTAAGATTTTAAATGTGAAAGAGGTAAGTGCAAGTTTCTTATTGTGAAAGAGGTAAATCAGCGGTGGAACCCACCACAAAAACACTTTTCCATAAACAAAAATAAACCATAAATCCCACAAAATCAACCCAAACCAATCACACATGGTGAGACCCACGAGAAAGTTGCTTATTTTGCCAATTTAAAACTTGAATGTGCCTCTTTTGCCAATTAAGAACTTGGAAAGTGCCCAATTTCCCAATTTTTTCTAAAAAGTATATGTTTACCGACAAGTCCCTTTGTTACATTTTTTAACCAGATTTTTTCGAGCGCGCGGCCAATTTGCCACAAATTGGAAAAAATTGATCTGTTGTGCCACTATGTGAT
>OVBJ01000126.1:0-99214 GCA_900406535.1 Noccaea bulbosa | reverse complement strand
ACAAGTCATTTTTTACGTCGTAACATTACATGTCTTAGAGCAATGAGCTACGAACATATTCCTGTATCATTCGTTATAATTATTTTCATACACACTACATGATAATCATTAATCGTCGTCGTCACAAGACCTGACATCTTTGAAAGTCGTACCGCTTTAGAGTCGCAATTTATGGCGTAGTTTGAAAAGTTTGAACTGAAGTGATAATTGTGATGACAACAGGGTTTCGTGGTGTAGTTGGTTATCACGTCAGTCTAACACACTGAAGGTCTCCGGTTCGAACCCGGCGAAGCCAGTAATTTTTCACATTTTACCGAAAAACTCATAATTGTGAAGTGTAAATTTGCGAGAAACTTTCCCGTACTCTCTATTTGCGACGATCACATGGTGACAATTTAAATTAGGTCATTTGTCATGATGACATATTTTAAAAACAAATATTTTGGAAAACTTAATAAATCGGAAACTTGGTTTGAAGGTTGAGACTTACGCAATCCTAGTCAATTACCCAACAATTGCTTACTATATCATTTTTTCTGTCGTTTCTCATTTATTTTATTATGAATATAGAGCTAAGTTGGACTTCCAAGTTCTAAGCAACAACTAGCAAACCCCACAATTTTGTCTACACTTACTCAAGCAGATAATGTTTTCTCATATATCTTCACAGAATGTTTGCTCATATATCTTCACAGAAGAATATTTTGTTTCTTTCTTTCATGAGACACATCCTTCTCATATGTTTTATCAATTTATTAGTTATAGTGCAGGGAAAACTAAATAAAATATTGGCGAAACACAGGGATATAAGAATTTTTTTTTTTACAGTCTTTACAGCATTTTTAAAGTATGTTATACCAATCATGTCATAAAAACTGTAGATATTATTCTACTATAAATTTACAGAATCTACAATATTTTCCTTCCTAAGTAATCATTTTAAGTCTTTAGATGCTATAAGCTTTTCTCCATAGTCAAAATGTTTTTTTAAACTACAGCCTAAAAAGGTATAAATCTCAACAAATTAGTTCTTACAACCGTAAATCTATAGGTTACAAACTTGCCGTCACTTTTGTGTTCCTTCGTCCACAATTTTAACAAAAGAATTGCGAATAACCTTTTACAATATGCAATTAGCTCAAAAGAAACAAAAATAAAGAAGAGCTTTGGTTTTATATGCCTTTGTTAATAACGAATTGAAAACGAAATCTTAACAATCTAAAATAACTCATTAATCAGAAGAAAAGACACCATAGAAACACATTTCTTCAGACTTGTATTCTACAACAGACCGAGAAATCCAAGGCAAACATTCAAAGCTGTTTCTCAAGCAACCAAGAAGATGAAGGTAAGTACATGTATATGTACTGAACAACAAGCAATTTGTGTATGTATGTGTTCATATGGCTTCATTGATTGACGGTATAAGATTAATCATTTTCAAATGCAGCAAAAGATCTTGATAAGAGTGACTATGACAGATGACAAAACCCGAGCAAAAGCAATGAACAAAGCCGTTCAGTTCACAGGTAAGAAGCCCTGTCACAAAAGAATACAAATCTATATTGGATTCAAACACTTTATGCGATGGTTTATAGGTGTGTCAGCCGTTGAAATAAAAGGCGATCACAGGAATCAGATAGAGGTAACCGGTAATGAAGTTGACATGATCGGCCTCACCAAAAAACTCAGGGAGAAAGTAGCGTTTGCAGAGCTAGTAAGCGTAACCAAAGTCGAACCTCCAAAGAAACCTGAGGAGAAGAAGGAAGGGGACAAAAAAGATGGTGGTGACAAGAAACCTCCAGAGAAAAAAGACATGCCATGTTATCCATGTCCCCAAGGATATGGTGTGCCTTCCGCCTTTCCCTACCCGTGCAACCCCCATGACTACGTAGGGGAACCCGTTTACAATCGCGAACCCAATTGCACAATCTTGTGAAAATGGTTTTTGCAGAGGAGGAAGATTGAGGGAGAAGAGAGCACAGTTTGTGACTTTTGTTGGTAAAAACACTAAAGAAGCGACGTTTTTTAGTATTTAGCCACATGAATCAAAAGCTCTTTATGCATCGCCTAGTAAAAATATTTGTAGTAGCACCATCATAGCATCTGGTCAACAATGTGTTTCCTTACAGTCTCCTATCAAAGAAAGAGCAAAGGGTTATTTTTCTTGTACAAAAAAAAGTTAAGTCACTGACCTTCAAAAAGTTTCCAGTATCCAACAAAGGTTATATGCACAAGAGATAATACATCTAACGACCTCGGCCACGTCCAACAGACTTCCCTGGTAAAGACCATACGAAGAAAAAGTACAAAGATAAATAAATGAACAAACGAGCAAGAAGATAATAAAATCAGATGAGTATTGTAAAGTGATATCAGTAGCAGCAGCCTTCTTGGGTTTAACCCTGGGAGTGTCCTCAAGCTATCGGGAAGAATGTAGTAGCTGATATTGTTACCCCTTAAGCTTAGATGATCGAGCAAAAGCAAAAGCCCACATGATCTGACAAGGCCCGTTACTACTTTGGGAGTATGACTCTGTTTTCCCTTAGAAATAGAAGAACCATTTTTGAGTTTGAATTTAATGTTGATCAGTGTCTAGATGGACACGAGTCAGATATCTATTCATACCCATTTCAAATTTTGTTTTCAAATAGAGCAACTCTCATTAAAAACGTAGTTAATGAAATTAAAGAAATACTGTATGTTGTTGTTTCCCGTTCAAAATGAACACATAATAACAGATATAATACATTATGTGAGAAATACTGTATGCTGTTTCCCGTTCCCATTCAGAGATATAAATAATACATTATGGCGTTGATAAATACATGAGCTAAGTTGTTCTTAACCAACTAACTAATCTCTAACCTTAACCATCTATAGGGCTTAAGACTGATTCCACGTGGTCCGTTTTACTATCATCGTTATTCGAACCTCAGTTTAAATATGATATCTTGAATTTTTCATTTCTTTCGATTATTCTCTGACTCCGGCTCTCAAATAATTGCTCTCCCTTCCAATATTTTTGTTTTTTGTCAATAAACTTTGATATTCCCGAAGCATTGTTGTCTTTAACCCGCCAAAAAGGAAGTAACGTACCCAAAAGGGATTTTTACGTCATTTCAGGTTAAGCAAATTTGCCCGAAAAGCTAACGGTTCCCGAGACCCCATCGCAAACAAAAACAGAAATAAAATTAATTAAAATCACATGTTATCTTTCACTTTCCCACAATAACAAGACAAAGCAGTCAGAGTCCAATTCTGAATTTTGCCTTCCTTCTCCTCTTTTGATCCTGTAGCTATTTCAGATTTGATCGTAATCGAAATCGATTCACAGAGAGAGCGAGTGACTAAAATGGCGTCCGTGGCTGCAATTGGAGCTCTAAGCGCACCTGCTGCTTTCAGCTCCGATTCTACCGGGACATTCACGGAGGCGGTTCCCACGAGGTCTCTTTCTTTCTCTTCCTCTTCCACTCTAGGTTTATCCGAAGAGAAGGTTTCTCTCAGAGCCACCGTCTCTCGTAGCCGAGATAGGACTCCGATGATCGTCACTCCTAGAGCTGTCTCCGATTCTCAAAACTCCCAGACTTGTCTCGATCCTGACGCGAGCAGGGTGAGCATCATTTCACTCTTCTTCCTGATACGATTTTAAGGGAACTGCTTATTAAAAATGTAGCTGAGATTACTTGGAACCGTGACGATCTACTCATACTGATTGTTGTGATCTTCTCACGCAGAGTGTTTTGGGGATCATATTAGGAGGTGGAGCTGGGACTCGTCTCTATCCTCTTACCAAGAAGAGAGCGAAACCAGCTGTTCCTCTTGGTGCAAACTATAGGCTCATTGACATTCCTGTGAGCAACTGCTTGAACAGCAACATCAACAAAATCTACGTCCTTACGCAGTTCAATTCCGCGTCTCTGAACCGACATCTTTCACGAGCTTACGCGACCAACATGGGAGGGTACAAGAACGAAGGCTTTGTCGAAGTTCTTGCAGCTCAACAAAGTCCAGAAAACCCCAACTGGTTCCAGGTAAATATAATGTTGGGGCTTGTGGAATTTTTTCGAAAACTGTAACAACCTGTGTGGTTGTGTAGGGGACGGCTGATGCAGTGAGGCAATATCTGTGGTTGTTGGAGGAGCATAATGTTCTGGAATATCTGATTCTTGCTGGGGATCATTTGTATCGAATGGACTATGAGAAGTTTATTCAAGCACACAGGGAGACTGATGCCGATATCACGGTAGCTGCACTACCCATGGACGAGGCACGAGCCACTGCTTTTGGGTTGATGAAGATTGATGAGGAAGGACGCATTGTTGAATTTGCCGAAAAACCAAAGGGGGAGCAACTAAAGGCCATGAAGGTAACGCTACTTCTCTGCTTCATCAATAAGGCTTGCAACTACTGTATCTTGTCAAGAAATAATATATTTGGTTTGCTGGCTCTCCACTAGGTTGACACCACAATTCTAGGTCTTGATGATAAGCGAGCCAAGGAGATGCCTTACATCGCTAGTATGGGAATTTATGTTGTTAGCAAACATGTGATGCTAGAATTACTACGGAACAAGTTTCCTGGAGCTAATGACTTTGGAAGCGAAGTCATTCCGGGTGCCACTTCCCTTGGACTGAGGGTTAGTGCTTTGTCTACTACTTTGATATCCATGTTTATAACATGTAGCTTGTATTCTGACTGTTAAATCTGTTTATTAACAAGAAGCAAAACGTGCTAACTTTGACGACGTTTTGCAGGTGCAAGCTTACTTATACGATGGCTACTGGGAAGACATCGGTACTATAGAGGCATTCTATAACGCAAATCTCGGGATCACCAAAAAGCCAATTCCTGATTTTAGGTATGGCAACCGCATTACGAGTGGAATCTCTATAAACTCTATTGTATCTGAATGGTATCTTAACAATTTTGAATTCTTGATGGCAGTTTCTATGATCGTTCCGCTCCTATCTACACACAGCCACGTTATTTACCACCGTCTAAGATGCTTGATGCTGATGTGACAGACAGTGTCATTGGAGAGGGCTGCGTTATCAAGGTAAAATCAAATAGTTCCTCTTCTATATGTTTTATAAATTACCTAAATCCTATGAATTAACTTGGATGCAGAACTGCAAAATTCATCACTCAGTGATTGGACTCCGTTCCTGCATATCAGAAGGTGCAATTATAGAAGACTCGTTACTAATGGGAGCTGACTATTACGAGGTACAATGCTACCCCCATCTCTCTGACAATCCACTAGATAAAGTATTGAGATAATATCATCAACCTTTTGATGAGCAAACCTTCTTTTGTTATTGTATCTTGCCTAGACTGCTTCGGAAAAGAGTCTCCTAACCGC
This sequence comes from Noccaea bulbosa, assembly GCA_900406535.1. NCBI lineage: Eukaryota > Viridiplantae > Streptophyta > Magnoliopsida > Brassicales > Brassicaceae > Noccaea > Noccaea bulbosa. The sequence goes on along the minus strand of OVBJ01000126.1, from coordinate 93,849 downwards.
GAAAGGAAGTGTACCAATAGGTATCGGGAAAAACTCGCACATCAAAAGGGCCATCATCGACAAAAACGCACGTATTGGTGACAATGTCAAGGTAGTGTTTTATATTTTGGAACAACTATAAACTAAAATATATGTATCTTGGTTGTTCATACTTGCTCTGGTCTTAAAAAAGGGTTTGGTCTGAACTTTTGGCACAGATCATAAACAGCGACAACGTGCAAGAGGCAGCGAGAGAGACTGAAGGTTATTTCATAAAGAGTGGTATTGTAACCGTTATCAAGGACGCATTTATCCCTACGGGCACTATCATATAAACCACACACATCATGCTCCCTTTTTTTTACTTTCTCTTTCTTCCTATAAACAGAGGCAGAGACACACTTGATCATGTATACGCGCCTATTCAATAAGCTATAAGCCCCAAGCTGGAAATTTTATTCTCTAAATCTATCCCTACTTCTTCTTCTTTTTTGCCCATATTGAAACTCAAAAGATGCACTGAAAGCCGCATTGTTTGTAGAACCATTATTACCGGCAAAAACCAAATAGGAAACCAACTTTTTGACAAATTACATGTCTCTCAGCATATGCAACATATGAAAGATAATTCTAAATTTAACTTTCTTCACAATCTCGCACACAACCATTTGAATAAATCTCGTCAATCTTCGTCTATTTCTAATTGTATAGAGTGGCATTAAGAAGCAAAGGACTAAGGAGGCCATAAAGTAGAAGTCAAGTTTTTGTAAATGAGATACTTTTTTGCCTATACAGCTCAACTCCCATTTCTTCTTCTTCTTCACTAAGTCTGACTTCAACTCCTAAATGAGTCCCTAATTATTGGTTACATACCAGGGATTAGTGTGCTGTATTGTTCGTTCTTTTTCCTCATCTTCTGCCGATCATGTTCCTCCATTTGTCCTTGAGATCAGCCGGCGTCCGTGTTTCGTGGAACACCTTCTTTCCCATTTCCAGAATTTTCCTCCATGGCATATTCTTGTTTGCTTCTGCTGCGAATTTCTCCACTCCCACCTGAGCCAACACATATCACTAACAATTCTTATCCAATTCATGAGATAATAAAAACACGGCCAGTGTTTATTATACCTTCAGCATTTCTTCTTCTTTCAACGTCCAATATAGCCTCCTTCTCTGATCCTTGTTATTAAAAAAAGAAATGTCCCTGCAAATCCATGAGGTAATTTTCTACAGTTAATGCGGAAATGATATAAGATACTATTCATGTTCCAGTGAATGAAGAAAATGGAACCACCTCTCTGTCTTTGGCTTAGCGACTTTTGTTGTTTCGCTAAGTTTTCCCTCCTGGTTCTTCATCTTCCCTGACGGAGAAGTTACTTGAGCCGATGAAGTTATCTTCTCAGTCACATCTTTTCCATTTCGTCCGTTGGTTGATTCATTTGACGAGATTTCACTGTCAATATCTTTCAATACTAACCGTCTTCTCCTTCTCGGCTTCTCATTCCGTTTGACCAGGTCTTGTTCTATTCCTGAAAACGATTCTTGCATAGACAAAAACCGAGAAGCATCTCCCTTTTTCCCTGCACGTGTATTAACTTTCGTTTGATCTTCAGCTGCTTCGTCATCCTCAGCATCTTGAAATTTTTCTGTATCTACCCTCTCTTCTGCTTCTTCTGATGCTTCATTCTCGTTGATCGTTTTATCTTCTTGCATGCCTACTAATTCTAACCTCCCTCTATCCTCTTCTGGTTGATCGATTTCCTCAGTTAAAGGCATCGTCTCACCTCTTGATTTATCAAAATCCTTGTCAGCTTGCACTTGTAACTCTTGATCACTTATAATGTCTGTACTGTCTTCTGAATGCTCTTCGTTTCCATTTTCATCACGAGATAAGATTGTAAGATACATAGACCGTGCCTTTTCCGCCTCGACGACCTTCTCTCTCAATGATTTAGATTTCACTGCTAGAAACTTGAACCAGCAGTAAGGACAGTATGAAGTTGCAAGATCCTCAGCATTCACACACTCCCCGTGAAATGAAAGAAGACAGCCAATCCCAGCGCAGCGAATTACCCGCTCGTCTGAAATTTCGCATACGATGCAAGCATCTAAGTTGAGCGGCTTTGATCCTCCTCTACCAGTCTCGCTTCTCCCAAGACAGTGACGCTTCTTGTGAGGCACATCTCTTTCATCAAAAGCATCTGGAACAACCTCAACATCGGCATCAAACTGTGTGGTGTTCACACCGGAACCAACTCCTTCATTAGCTTCATCCTGTGAAAGAAAATGCTGACAAAATTATGCACAATACATCAACTTTAAGAATTTCTAAAATTTACGAGTTACGAATTTCCAAACTCAGCTCTAAATGATCAAGCTCCATAAACACACATTACATGCAAAATTAGAATTTCACAAACAGCTGCAATTGAAGGTAGCAGGAGAAGATCAACAAGGAAGAATTATCCGAACTTCATAAACACAATAACCTGAATTACAAACTGAACCATACGATACGAAACGAATTCATCAAATAGCGAAGACTCGGCAATCAGACGCTTTTCAGTTTTAGTTGAGCGGAAGAGCTAGCGAAACTACCAAGCTTTGAGAGTCAAAAAGCAGTCATGTCGCTGCATCACGAAACCTCTGAAGTGTAAATTAGAAAGCATAACCTCTAATTTTCCGATTTCCATAGGAGACTATTCGGAGAAACAAATTACCGGAAGGGATGCAGGGGATGGGTTGGGATGGAGAGAGTTGCGCGAAGACCTAACCAGAAACGATTTCGATCTCATATTGATCTTCTTCTGCTGTCTACAGTTTCTCATCAGTCTTTGAAATCGCCATGAATGAACATTGAACAGTGTATTTTCCAATTTTATAGTGTTGAAGACGAGAAGCGTAGTGAGGAAGATGGTTTTTCTCTTGCTTTTGAAACCCAGCAAGTGGCCTTAAACAAGGAATAAAAATGAGGAGAAAAATGAATTGAGTCTAACTTTAATTCAAGGGTATTGACCATGATTATTGGTAGATCTTAGGAAGTTTCTTAGACAAATTAATGCATTTTTTTAAATCAAAAAGAAAAATAAAAAAAGAAAAGTTTCTTATATAGATGTTTTAAGAAACAATCTTGTGTTTATGTTCCTTTCTCTTTCCTGTTTTCTTATTTTCTCTCTCTTCTTTTTCTCTCTTTCTTAAAATAATATTAACTAAGATACAATTTTCGTTTCTTCCAATAATCTTGGTCTTACGCTAATTTGGTTGTTGACTTAAGATAAAGTGATAAACACCAACCAACTTAAGATAATTCGATATATAATTACTCTTACTATCACCTGACCAAAAAAACAAAAAATTACTATCATAAACTGAATGCAACTTGCGTATTTCTTCTTCTTCATTATTTTGTGGTAGAGTTTACATACGATCAAGTAAATACTTTTTCAAATTTAGCATATACAAATGAATAGGAAGAAACTGGGTAAAGCTGTACTTTTTATAACAGTAAGGCTTAATCGTTAACAAGCTACCAAATACCAATTCTGTCTTCATTTTCCGTGTATATCATCGATTTAATGTGAGTACCATCGAGAAGTCTTGTTGTTGTGCTTTTACCGATGGTCCCATTTGTCTGTTTTGAACAAACATCGACCTTCTTCGGCTTCCCAATTCATACAATGATACAAGACATTTTTGGTATAATCTGACGCGGTTACAATCATTCTTGACCATTAAGACTTGTTGAAAAGTGTTTTTTTTCCTTTTTTTATATACGATATATCATAACAAATGAATGTAGAAAGAATGAAGTTTGTGTTCATATATCAATTTAAACTAGACATAGAAGTAAGAAGAGTGATTGGTAGTAGTGTCTCTAGAGAGAATGGAACGTGCCTCAACCACCGAACGAGGAGCCTCCATATCCTTCTCCTGTAGAGAGTTCCCTTGCAGCCTCTGCATCTCTGATGCGAACGTGTCCTCCACTATCTGCACACATTTCATTCACAACTCAATTTCTTCAACCCCAAAAGATTTTCTCTATTATGGTTTAGTGCTAAAGATATAATTTGTACCCCAAGAGCATAGTACGAGCCTTTGTATCCTACTTCATTCTCCTTTCTTCCCTCAAGAAATTTCAACACAACCTGTGATCAAAGAAACTCAGGATCAATGAGTCATTCATTTATATAGCAGAGTTTGTATTTTTTATTTATTTTATATCTGTAATGAGAATTACCTGTGCCATTCTATCCCAGAAAAGGCGGCACGAAGCTACAAATATCTGACTTGTGAAGACATCATGCAGATTTGAGATTGAGTCAGTGATCTGTGAGCATAACATCTTCATACGTTCACGGACTTCGACTTCTCTCTCGTTTTCTTTTATCTCTTCTAAGATTCTCTTCAGCCTTGTGCTTTTGTTTGATTGCGTCTGAAACATCATCCACACACACGCACAGAGATTGTCAAAACAAGCATGGATTCAAATGCAGCGGATACGAGTCGTTATAGAACTCACGTTGCTAACAAGTTTATCAACCGCCGCCTGCATGTAGTTTCTGTATTTTGTCCTGAGCAAGACCGTGCTTACATTCATCTGCTCCCCAAAGAGTGATTTCTTGTCTTCAACAACAGGAAGACACGAAGCCCATTGTCTCAAAATATCCTCAACTCCGCGATGTAGAACATCAAGAATTCTCTTTATGGTGTTCACAAAAGTTCCCAGCTGCATTCAACAAAAAGCAATGATGTTCAGCACAGTTCCGATATTTGAAAGTCTGAATTGTAAAAACTTATATTGAACATGATCGGTCTGTGGCTCTTACTTGAGTTGGAACGGAGTAGAGAGGTGAAGATTGCCTTCTTGTCAGCTTCTGAACATGCATATTTAGCCTCTTCGGAATGCTGTCTTTTAAAGGAGTCAGTATGTCATTGTATTGTTTCTCCAGTGATTTAACAATGGCTCTCTCTACAATTGAAGCAGTCTTCCAAAAGAGTACATGACAAAATAAGAGTGAACACAAGTTAGTCTTGATAACTATCCACCAAACAGCAAACATATCACTCATATAACTCTGTAGCTCACATTTTCCAAGATCATTGTGTATTGTGGCCATCTACTAATCACCACTTCATACTCTATAAGAGAATCTCTTATTCTCTCATACATGTCCTCAACAAATGGTGATGTTGAGTGATTTGATATTACACCAGACCATGGAACCTGCCAAAAGCTTGTTACATACAAATGATAGGCTTTCTTATTCCGAGGATCAACCCAAAATAATCAGGATGGTACCTTTTCTGCTTTGCATCGGTCAAGTAGTCTAAGTTCCATATCATGTATCCAAACCATTATGTAGTTGTGGAATAACCCTCTAGATTCTATACCACCGTGTACCGGACTGCGTAGAATAAAATAAACGGTTAAAGAGAATGAATAAGTGCCAATCATATTTTTGTTCCAAAAAGCTAATGTCAAACCTGATGCCCCATGAATCGAGTTTTCTTTCGAAATCAGATACTGCTATCAGAAGCTCATTGACATGAGGCAGTGGGCAGGATGGTGGTACTGCTGACAGAAATAACCTGAGCCGGTTACATAGCTGAGTGCTGTATACGGCAGCAGCTATACTTGATAGGTCGATTGAGCTTGAATAGTAAACAAGGTATGAGAAAATAAGAGCAAATCAATATCAAGATTCAGGAGATAGTCGCAAGATGAAAACCAGATGACAAATGTAAGTTCTTTGTTTGGATTGGATCATTTTACCTTGGGAATACATGCTCACTTGTGATCTTTATATCAGTCTCTATTTCGTTGCTTATGTTTTGACAAAGATTCTTCATTTTTAGGTAGGCTGTAGAGATTGTGAGGGAATCCAAAAGAAAACCTTCAGAGTTGCAGGAAACATACTCATCAGTTTCAACCATGTGCATCCGACACCTCTTCTTTGCTGCTGTCTGCAGGAGGTTTTCCATTAGACAAAATAAAACTGTGAACACCATACTTGATATGTTATATAACTGTGAACATCATAGTCTTGAAGATGGTAGAAAAGCCTACCTGAAGGTAATTCTTCAAAATATCTTGTGCTTCAAGAGACAATATATCATGAAGGAGGCAAAAGACCTGAACAGCTGGAGAAAGTGCTGTTGAAGCCGACTCTTGCACCGGACCAGATATGTCTGCCAAACCTGATGGGTAGTTTTCATCTAAAGACTTGTAATTCTGAAAAGCATTTGCCAAGAGTTTTTCTATCTCTATTTCACAATCCATTAAGATACTTTTCTGCAAGAGTAGAATATGTCGTCAATAACTAGCCCTACAGAGCCATAAAGATAATCAAGCAAGCAGATATATATCAAACTAAAATGTGATAACTCGAATCCAGATTTGTCATTTGCAGAAGAAAGAGGTAGTTACCTCCTGCCTGGTCAAACATTTCTCACTTCGAGCCAAAAGGATGGGCACAAGTAACTCATGCACAAGTAGTAAGCAGGTTTTTGTTGGAGTTGCCACATTCATTACATGTGAAAGATATCTGCAACGTGTGGTGCAATATGTTTGAGCTAGTAGATCTTGAAATCTAGATACAACAGTCTAACTAAATGTCTTTACCTCAGTTTAGTATATGAATCGGAAACTCCATAATATTCTGCGAATTCGCTTAACAGCCATTTCCAAGATCCATTCAGGCTTAAGTTCTGAGAATGAAACTTTTGAGCACGTGTAGCAGCTTCTAGTAGCAAATCGTATGCTAGTGTCTCCACAACAGGTGCACTCTGTAACATACAAAAGCGTAAGACATTAGTATGGGCATTATTTCACAGAATAAAGCATAGATAATCTGAGGATTGTTGGAGAAAGAACAGACCTTTATGTGATAATCTTCATCAGATGTGGTCGTGTTACCAATAAAGAGCTGGATCTTGCCAACACATTCTTGTTCACCATGGTATATTGGCCACCATCTAACATTTTCATTCTGAACAAATAGATTTTTCTTCAATATAGCTAATTTTGCAAAGCAATAAAACATATTCTGAGAGAAGGACACCTAAAGTCATATTTACCGGATTGTCAGTTAAGGATGCCACAGGAATCGTTACTTTTCCTTGAACTGATTTCTTCTTATCTTGAATTTCTATCAGAATAGCGTCGCCCTCAGACTCGGGAAAGCTGAATGAGGAGTTGTGAGTAAGACTCTATGTACTCAGAAAACTATACAACTAAATTCTAAACCTTTCCATGAAGTTTTTTATATACAACTAAATTCTAAAACCTTTCCATGAAGTTTTTTATTTATCCAAAATATGGCATAGTTGCAGGTAAATTCAAAATTTTCTCAAACAACCAGCTGCAGACATATTTTGTTAAAATCCATCCCAGCTCTAGAAGACAAATTCATTGATTTTCAAGAGAAGATAGGGCTTACAAGACATGGTAACTTCCAGTTCCTGATTGCAAACAAATAGAAGATCCTTGTTCAGTTTGACCTCCCTCTGCTGTGCTCTTCATTTGAAGATAGCAGGAGAATTGCTCTGCAAGTAGAATCACAAGAATAAGTCTTGTCATATGATAAAAATAGATGTGTTATCTACAATTTAGTAAACTGTGTCCAACCAGTGAGAAACTGGGCCAAATATCCATACTTTAGGCGCAAATTAACCGGCCTAGACTAAGAAATTCACAACCAAATATCAAGCAATTGGTTGAATATGTGATTAGTTCCATTGTAACAAAAGCAAACCTTCTGAAACTGCTGAAAGGGTAGCCTGTTTAATAGAACTCATCCCAGTCTTGACAAGTGATGAAACTTGTCGGCAATACTCTGCCCCCATTGGCAGATTCATTAAACTCCGCAGCGAATCTATGCCTCTAAGTTTGCGCTGTGGTATCAATCGAAGTCTCTTTACTAAAACAATCAAAAGAAAAGAGGTATAAATATCTGATTCATGCCAGGCAGCTACAAAACTTATTTTTTTCTTTCAAGATTTAGTTCATTCATAGTTTACCTTCCACCCTTAACTTTCTGACCATGTTTTTAGCCTTCAAGGATGTCTTTGTCTCTGCTTTCACATTTTTATTTTCTTCAGTCGATCGTACACCCCGAGGTTGTAAGAGAAACTTATGCAAACTATAACAACACGGTACAAAAGACTGGCTCAATAATTCAAAACTAGACAAATACAATATCTAAGAAACCATAAAGAAACACATATCCTACCCAAATGCACCTCGAAGAAGACGACACTCATCACGCAGAAACTCAGGTGCCTCGGAAGAACCCTTTGACCACGCATACAAACACAGTCTTACGCAAGCATCATATGCCAGAAGACTTTGCCAAGCATATTGACCACTGCCGTTGGAAGATTGGAAAGAGAAGTGTCAACATTTTGTATGCCATAATAAAGCTCAATCTAAAATTTTGAAGAAAAACCTGATACTATGGCAATCTAATTCTTCAGAGTGGATTTCCTGGATTTGCTCATCATCCCCAGTTTTAGTGTCCTTCACACTGCACCAAACCATGGTTAAACACACCAAGACTGATCCGCAAAGCAAAACAGAAAGCTCATTAACCTACCTTTCCACAAATTCTGCATCTCTATACAAATGCCAACTTTTATCATCAGCGATGCATCCCATGTTTCCCTGATTACTCTCTACTCCTGCTTCTCTGCAAATCTCATCCTCAATCTGCTCAATTTCCGTTTCTATTTCCAAGCTGTTATCTTCTTGTCCAGTTTCCATTATAGGTGGTGCACTTGGTGTTCCCATATCTTCCATGTCCCAATACACCGAACCCTGAGACAAAATTCAATATCTTAGCGTAACATTAGAGCCATTTGCAAGTACACTTCGATTTCTAAGTCAACAATAACAAACATATCTAAAATTACTCGTGAGGCCAGATAGGTATACCTTAGAGCTCAGAGTATGTGGCCGTTCATGGGGGAGACAACTAGCTGGAGTTGAATTCTTCAAAGCAAATTTCCGGAGTCCTAATTCACCGTCTGTGACTCTTCTTTTCCCAAACGGAACTTCAATTCTCAGATTCTTATTTTCCAACACTCCTCTGTTCAATTTTGAGCTGCACTTATGCGGCCCAAACACTTGTTCTTCATCGTAACGTCTTCCAACTATTTCTGCCTCGACATCTTCAATATCGTAATCGGAGAACAATTCGTTGCCTCCTCCGGCGTCCGAAACCGATGAGATACTCATTTCATCGTCTTCTTTGTATTCCTCGTCGTCATCATCACCACCATCGTGAAGAATGTGAGTCACGAGCGTAGGCGATGATAATCCGGAGTTCCATTTCAGCTGAGGCAAGCTCTGAGGAGAGACGAACGAGAGAGGAGATCGTGGGAAAGTAGCTGGAGAAAGGTTCTCGGAGAGAGGAGATCTGACGCGAGGTTGAAGTCGAGGCTCCGAATTGGGTGGTCCATTTCTGATACAGGTCGCCATTGGAGTTCTCGTCTAGAGCGTAGAGAGAGAGAGAGAGAAGCGTGTCCAGCTGAAAGAGAGAGAGAGAGAGAGAGAGAAGAAGATTGAGAAGGAGCGGCCGTTTCGAAAAAAGGAAAGGCAACGGCTAGTTTTGACACGTGCCACAGCTTTCCGTATAACTGAAGGAGACTATTGGTCAGTTATTAAATTTTAAAGGCTTTTTGACAAAACTGTCCATTTTTGTTGTTTGTTTTTTTTTGTTAGTATGGATATTTATTTAGTTCTATTAATTTCACAAAATAATTGTAAGCTTGATTTTTTTGTGTTTTGGGCATCCGCGGCTTGGTTTGATCACGGAAATAATATCTACTTGGAAGTCTTGGAACTATAAAGTTATCAAGGAAATTTTAGCACGACAAGGTGTGATAAAATGCGGTTGACAAACACGCGCCGAAGGATAAGCGCGTGAAGATTACAGACTTTCGAGCAGAAGACCCATTTTCTATAAGCTCGGGGCAGAGATGGCAAGTGTGTGTAGAAGAGTTGACACAGATCTCCAGAACCCTAACTCATCCATGGTGGATCCAACTTCCGCACCCAAACGATACACTCCACCTAACCAAAGGTAGTAATTTCTCATTTGCTTCCGACTGATTTTGATTTCTCGGCTTCCTTTGAGTTTTCTTTTGTGCCTCCTCGTAGGAACCGTTCTTCGAACCGAAGGAGATCAAGAGGTTCGTAGGTTCTCTCTTTTTTGCTTGTATTGATCCCTTGGGGGGGTTCCTAGAGTGTCTTAATTTTTTTGGTTAGACTAGCAAATTTTAGAGGACTCGAGCTTATCTCTTTGTAGAGACACTGCTCCACTTAGTAGCATAAGAAATCTGTGAGCAGTTGCTTTGTGACTTTATGAACATTTTTGAATGATAAGGATTCAATTTCAACCTGTAATTCAGATTTTGCAGTCAATGTGTTGAAAAAAATCTGGAGGTTTTTCATTTGGGTTCTTCAGGACAATTTCATTAGCAATTATAGAAGATTCAACCACTTTTGCTTGTAATGATTTTATTATATACGGCAAGTGTGTGTTTGTATGTGGGTGGTTATTTTCCTTGGCTAAAGCATATGGAGAACAACTTGATGGAACAGGAAGCTCCATTGGCAACGAGGGCGAGAGAAGTCAGACTGTTACTGTTGGTATCCAGAGGGAAAACTCTTCTCCAAGGATTATATCTCCAGAGGGTTGCTGTGGGAGTGAAGCTTATCAGCTTCTGAGTGATCGTATGTATTCTCAAATTAAGTCCTTAATCATATTATAGCTTTTGTTCGATCTCATCACTCTCTGCTACTGTCTCCCAAATCTTAGAGAGACTTGAGAGAGTTAGGGTGCTCTATCATTGACACTTGATTACGATTCTTTGATTACGAGTCCTCTAAACTTGATTGTAGGTTGGGCAGCTGCAATTCATCTATACAATGACCCTAGTGTTGATTTGTCTGGTGAGTTTTAAGACTCTTAGGAAAATAAATTTGTTTAATATATAAGCTTAAATCAATTTATTGTTTGTTCTTGCAAGTATGATACCTATATTCCCACCTTGGTCTTGTAATTTTTCAGAAAGACCAATGATGTATTATGGCGGGGATGTGTGGGGTAAACTGCCTCACACTGTGAAACCGGTATCAGTTTCTTTCTTATGCTTTTTATGTTATGTATATTCTCCCTTGTTGTTTGCTAAGCGGGACTACACCATTTTCAGATAATGGCTTCAGGAAACAGGACCTTACCTCCTCCACCAATGTTGCCAACGGATTACAGAACCCAACTCTCTCGTCGATTGCCTGATTCCAAGTTCTAACCATTGAATGTTCTACATCTGGTCGAAGCTAATCTGACTTATGAAGCAGAGGCTCAAAGGAACACACACACACAGAGAGAGAGAGAGAGAGAGAGAGAGAGAGAGCTCAAATGGCTATGAAGTTAATATGTGTGTTCGTTTTCTTTTGTGCCAACATTGGTTATGGCTTATGAGATGTACAGATCATTTCTGAAATCAAAATTCTGAATTTTGTATTAAACATAACGTTGTTTCCACAAACAAAATACAAGAGCCTAACAAAGAAGAAACACCGGAACTTTAAACAAAACAAGCGTAGGAATTCAAGCAGAAGTGGCAAAGTTCTTGATGAACATGTTGGCTGATTCTCAAACTTGCAGAAATGATCAGAACGTGCCTAGACATTTTAGTGCCGTAGGCTAAAAAATAAATATTCAATCTTTTATAGTAGAATTTCAAGAAAACAATTCACAAAATAAAAATAAATATTTAATATTTTATAGTAGAAATTCAAGAAAACAATTCACAAAATAAATTGTCTGGTGACAATATGATTGATTACTATACAAAATGTTACACAAAGTTGTTATAAAAATACTATATCTTATATTAAGTTTTTATGTACTTAAAAAATTGTCAATAAAAAAAGGTAAAGAAAAAATAATAAAAGAAATTGAGAAAAAATTGAAACCATGAAAAGAAAACAAATATGAAAAAACTATATTTGTGGGGAATTAATGAGCTAAGAAGACAATCTTATAAAAAAAAAAAAAAAAACATTTATTTTAACCAAAAGAAAAACAAAAACATTTGTATACCAATAAACTACATAAACTATTTGCAAATATGTCATTTCCATTTTATATCAAATAACTATGCCATAAGCGAGAGTTTTTTTTTTTTTTTTAGTAGGCAGGTTTTGGAAAGGATGACACTACTAGAACTCTGCTAGGATCAGATACTGAAACTTCCTATAGTTTCTTACTAAATTGTAGAACATTCTCTCCTACTTCTACTCCATTAATGTCTTCGTCTTTTCGAGACTGAGTTGGTTTTTGAACTCCTTGATGAACATGTTGGCATTGATGTCGATGTCGCTGTCACCATCAGAGCTAAGACTGACATCGCTAGCCATCCTCACATAGTTTCCTTGCGTGATAAACTTCTATGGCCTCATTTTGAACGGTGAAGGTGGTGGAGATGACACATAAGATGGTGGTGGTGGCATGTAAGAACCTTGAGACGATGACAAATAAGACTTAGGAGACAATGGTGAAAAGGACGGCTGATCCTCAGACTCATACCAATATTGGAAAAACTGGTCCTTATGACCGGTATGAACGCTATATCAATTCAAAAACTTCAAAATATTATTTACGTAATAAATCTATATAATTATATATTTGTTCAAATAATCTCAATATCAATAAAATAAATTGTTTTTTTTATTAAAACTCTATTGAAAATCTGAAACCAAACAAAAAAAAATTGACAAGAAGGGGAAAAAAAAAAAAGAGCAAAATATAAGGAACATGAGTAAAACGTGAGTAAAAAAATGTTAAAAAAAAAAACAAAAATATATGATTATTAGTTACCAACTACACTAAACATTACAATAGGAAGAAAATCATATTCATATCGGTAGTCGTAAGCTCTCTTTGTTAGTTTACTAGGTGAATAGCTGGCTCTCTTTGTTAGTTTACTAGGTGAATAGCTGGTTAAGTTTAGTTTAGTTGTTGGTTTAAGTAGTTGGTTTAGTTGTCTCAACAGTATTTGCTTTGTATCACATTTCTAATCTTATGAAGGTTGGAAGCTTTGCTCTTTCTTTTATATGTAGTTGGGATATTTTAGCATCCCAATCGCAAGAAGAACAGTTACCGCACAAAATAAATAGTGGCAAGCTTGTAAATTACAGAAAAAAACATAGACTTCAACTACCGTGGGCCAAAAACAAAAAATTCTTTACATGAAATTCACTCAGATTAGCTTGGAAATGGAAAACAACCATATACTCGATATGGATGGAGAGTAACCATGTGCATCAAATTTGGTTCCAATCCCATTTAATTGTGTAAAACATACAAAATTCTACAACTGATTATTTTAACGGTGTTATATGGGGATAATGAATTGGAATTTATAACACACGATTATATAGCCGAGTCCGTTACCCAAATGTCATATACTACACGATCGTGAGTTTGTTTATGAATCTGATCATAGAAAGACTACATATAGATTCGACAATACGACCTTATATTATAGACTCCTCAAGATTCATTTCAACTGACAGTACAACAAACTTGGAGAATTTAAACCCGAGGTTCGACTTACATATATTAACGCTATATCCGATGATAGCAGCTTGGGCTTTTTCGTGAGCTGGACTTTGGCAACTCGATGGGCTTATTAATTGATACTCTTATTTATTGAAATATAAAAACATTATCTCGCGAAGGTAAATATCTATTGGTTTTTAGTTCTTGCTGTGTCACCGTCCAGTTAGTTTAACATTCCTCAAGTAAACCTAGCATCAGACCGTGAGCAAATCGTGACCGTTGATTAACATCTCAGGATACACTAGGGTTTTAGTATTTTATATCGCTTTTCTCTTTTCTTCTTCTCTTGCCAAGGCTCGTAAGTCGTAACGATTGTTCGGCGGCCACTGATCATCCAGCCATGGTGAGTACTCTTAATCTCCGTTCGTCATCCTCCGCTTCGAGATTTCGTTTGTTTCTTTCTCTTCTCTGGCTGTATGCGAGCTCCAGCTGATTAGTTGGTGCAGTTTTTCTTAACATGTCCAATCAAATGTAGCCAGTTACGCATTTGTTGATACTTGAGCTAGTTTCATTGGTTGATTATCACCTCTAGCTAATTCTGGATTCATAGATCTGCGAACCAACTGTATTCGGCGGCTCTTAGTAACTGATTTGCGTGTTAACACGATTGGACTTAGTTAATATGTCTCTCGATTAGCGATATTTTTCATGTAATTAATCATCTTTTCACCAGTGCCACATTTGCTTCGATTGATCCTTATTGTTCTCCACTGCTTTATGTTAGGTGTTCGTGAAACCCCAGAAGAAGCAGGCTTACTTCAAGAGGTATCAAGTCAAGTTCAGGAGAAGGCGTGGTATGTTATCTTAGACTATATCATACGTATCTTCTCTGCTTAGATAAAATAAAACTGATTATCTGAATTGTATGTTATCTTAGAGGGAAAGACCGATTACCGCGCCAGGATCCGTCTCATCAATCAGGACAAGAACAAGTACAACACCCCTAAGTATCGTTATGTCGTGAGATTTGTAAGTTTTTTTTTGACATTTCTTTATTGTTCATCCTCCATTTCAACTCTATTTTCTGTTGGTACTCAGTTCAGATTCATGATTTTTTTTTTTTTCTTGTAATAGACCAACAAGGACATAGTTGCTCAAATTGTGTCTGCAACTATCACCGGTGACATTGTTCTCGCATCTGCCTATGCGCATGAGCTCCCTCGTTATGGCCTTAAAGCGGGTCTAACGAATTATGCTGCTGGTAAAGAATTAACAACTCTTGACTGTTCAATAATCTTCGTTCGTTTCTATAATGTTACATTTATGCTTATTATTATTAATCGTATTTTCTATCTTCTTCTTCAATTTCAGCATATTGTACTGGTCTCCTATTGGCTCGCCGTGTCCTTAAGATGCTCGAGATGGATGCTGAGTACGAGGGAAATGCTGAGGTATGAGTCATTGAGTGCGTATGTTGCTATTGTATTCTCTGCTTCTACATTTTCTGGATTAGTGATAGCTAACGCACGCACCATTTTTCTCTTCATACAGGCCACTGGAGAAGACTACTCTGTGGAGCCGACTGAAACCAGAAGGCCATTCCGTGCTCTCCTCGATGTTGGTCTTGTTATGACCACAACCGGAAACCGTGTGTTTGGTGCCCTTAAGGTATCCTTTTTGTTATCCACTGATATTTGGATGAATGAAGTATTTAGATTGAGGCTTAATTGGGTGGAGTTTACGTTTTCTTATCTAGGGTGCTTTGGATGGTGGACTTGACATCCCACACAGTGACAAGCGTTTTGCTGGGTTCAACAAGGAAGGGAAGAACCTTGATGCTGAAGTTCACAGGAAATACATTTTCGGCGGTCACGTTGCTGATTACATGAAGGTATTTCGTCTTAACAGCGTCTCTGGATACGCAGATGATTTCTTATTGGTTTGTGAGGAATTTCATCGTCATGCTCAATTGTTACTACAATGTGCAGCTGTTGATGGAGGACGAGCCAGAGAAATACCAGAGTCATTTCAGCGGTTACTTGAAGAAGGATCTTGCACCAGAAAACATGGAAGAGATGTACAAGGCAGTGCACGCTGCAATTAGGGCTGATCCATCAATCAAGAAATCGGACAAAGTGGCCCCTAAAGAGCACAAGAGGTAAAATTAATGACAGATGGATTACGTTAAATCTAGGCATTGTTGTGTTTTTGCTTTTTCAAAAGTCTGAAGATTAAAATTTTGGATGATGAGTATAGGTACAACCCGAAGAAACTGACTTATGATGAGAGGAAGGCTAGTCTGATCCAGCGAGTGAAGGCTTTGAACTCAGCTGGTGATGCTGGGGATGATGATGATGAGGACGAAGACGACGAGTAAAACCTGTTGGCTTGAGTGATCTTCGTCTATGGAATCTATCTTTATTAGTAGTGTTTTAAACATAAACAAGTTTTGTCTTTTGGCGGAGTATGTAGTGTGTCGAATTTTGGAACATCCTTTGTTTTCAATTGAATTTAAACCTAAAAGTTCTTTCAAAAAATGTCATCGAGATGACTCTTAACATTGAGCCATTTTGACAATAAATCCGGACAGTAGGAGTAGTGTCAAAGCAAATACAATTACCCTTTCTAGATGAGCCGAAGCTACTGATTTGATCAGATATAAGAGCAGAGTTTTTTTTTTTCATAAAGATATAAGAGCAGAGTTGCTTGGCCTTTTTAAGGATTTGGAAGCCCAATAAATTGGTGTTACTCAAATCCTTTGTGGATTATACCAAAGAGTTCATGATTATCACTTAAGAAATTCATACAAGTCTCGGATTTTTAGAAAAAACATAGACGCTAAACAATTTTCTTTCGACAATTTTATGGCTTTTACAGTGCATGTGGTTCTTCTGACTAGAGAGCACAATCATCTGCTGCTGTCATCATCAAGCTTGCACGTGAGGTGTCATTTGCTATGTGGATCAATCATTAGTACAAATTTAATGAATGTAATTTTGTTTACATTTGAGAAAGTCTCTCAAAATTCCCCTTTTTTTTGTAGCTAAATTCAATATTCCAATTTAATATTATTTTTCTCCAAGCTTAAGTTTCCATGGTATCAAAAGTCAAAACCATAGAATGGCTCCCATCTATTCGTTTACATACGATTCTCCACAAACAAGGAGGGAAATGTTTAATAATGATGGAAGTTTTTATTCTTCTAGAAAGCACCCAAACTTGACCAATTAGAGCAAATAGAACCGGAAAAGAATGCTAATTTGTTACTTAAAAGAAAAATTGAACCGGTCGTCTCGAACCGACCTAAAAGAACCGTTTGAGCCTTTGGGAAAAATAGCGAACCAGAAGCAGCAGCTCCGTGACCATGAATGTAAAACAGATGGCCTGATTTTACTCCGTCTCAGTTCTCGGCGACGGACTTTATTGGTACTCCCTCAAGAATCCTTCTCGTATCTGGAAACCATATTGTAGTCTGTAGAGAATTTCGATTTTGAATGTTTCTGTCTCGGTATCTGCATCGATTTAGGGATTTAAGTTCCAATTGCAGTTTTTCTGCCTCATGCTTTATGTTGATGTCTCATTAAACCCTTATCGTATTTGTTGTTAGATCAAGTGAATATCTACCAAGATGGTGAATTTGTTCTTGTCCGAACCCAAGTGGAACGATGATGCTCACAGCAGTAGCAACATCGATGTGATTCTGCCTCTGTTGAACAAATTGGGCTCTCACATTCAATCACTGGTGACTCACGGAGCTCGTTCAGAAGCTAGGCTTTGGCTTTGTAGTGCACTTTCAAGTGTCTCTATATCCCCTAGAAGGCAGCTCGATATTTTCATGAGGTTATTGAGATCAAAGCCCAGAAAGATGCAGCTTGTATCTCAGCTCTTGCAAATGATGTTCGAGAAGAGACCGAGGAAACTCGGATCTGTGTTAGCCAAAAGAAGTTATTTACTCGAGAAGTTCTTTGAAGGTGAAGTCTTGTTGTTGGTTTTGTTCTTGAGAGTCTTATTTACATTATATCTTGTGATTGTGTGTGATTCATGTTGAGTTTTTGAAAATGTGCAGGCAATCCGAAGCGTGTGGTACAGTGGTTCTCTGACTTTGCTTCTGATGGTGGGTCTGGTCACAACAGAGGTGCAAGAGCATTTGCGCAGTTTGCATTTGCGAACCGGGATATTTGCTGGGAAGAGCTTGAGTGGCGTGGCAAACACGGGCAATCGCCTGCGATTGTTGCTACGAAGCCTCATTACCTTCTTGATCTTGACGTCCAACGAACCATTGAGAATTTCCTCGACAATGTTCCTGAGTTCTGGTCATCCAACGAGTTTGCTGAGTCACTCAAAGATGGTCAGATTTTGTCCCTTGACACCAACTTCTTTCTGGATCTCTTTATCCGTTTCATGTACGAAGAAGATATGAATGACGTGTGGGATGCTGTAGAGGAGTTTCTTACGGAGGAGTCTTTCTCTTCCTTAACGCAGCATCTCCTTATCACTCTTGAAGAACGTGACTTGTGTCAGTTTCTTGAATTGCTTAGCAAGTATTTTAATCCAAGCATTGAGTCTTGGGATAGTGGTGACTCGTCTTGCTGGCTTGGGGTTGTTCTTTCGAGATATGGTGATTCTATTGATGAGCTGCTGCTGCTGAATTCTGTTATCAACCAAGGTCGTCGGCTGCTACGGCTTGTGCGCGATGAGAACGTCAATGATGAGGGAGAAATGTTGAAAGAAACCATGGGAGATGTCTGCAGAGGTTTGGAAAATGGCAGTAGCTTTTCTCTGATTCTGAGAGAGCTTTCAAAGATGAAACACATAGAGGTGATAAGAATGCTCGGGCTACTTTCTTGGACTATTCACTTCAGATTATCAGAGGAATGTCAGACTCCAGATTCATGGGAGTTCTTATTTAGAGAAAATGGAATTGAGTTCCGTAGGTCTAGTGAACACTCGTTGCTAAGTCCTAACGGGTTCTCTGAAGAAAGTGAATCTGACTCGGGCAGTAGAAGCCATGTTTCTAAAAAGAGGCGCAAGAGTGAGGAGAAGAAGAGAAAGAAGAAAAATAAAAGAGCTGTTGATGTCGATGATGATGATGATGATGATGAGCTTTTGGGTCGGCATCAAATAAGTCGAAGTTGGTTGCTATCTACTGATGGGTTTTCTGCAACATGGACCAGTGTGAGTTTCCTTTTCTTGTTTTCATTTTGTTTCGTGTAATAGATATATTTCTCATTTGTGTTCTTTTCATCTGGGATGGTTTTTTTTCAGGTGGATTTGCCGGAATACATGGCAAGGTATTGTTTGTCCACATGGATGAAGTGGTTACTAGCTAGACAAAAATGATTCACACACATGTCATATGACAAAAATGGTAAGGATACTTGCTTACAACCTTAACTTGTGCGTTTTCTTGTACTTAACAAGAGAGATTGCAAAGATTCTAAATGGTTTCTACTTTCTACTTGCTTTTGTTACAGTCTTGTATACTGATCCTACTAATAGGTACAATAGTCAGAAACTCGAATAGATTCAGCATAGGTACAACATATGTTGATGAAGAAGTCATCATTTATCAGAGCTTTGTTGAAGATGGTACGAATTTGAAAAGATAGCAAAGAGTGTATGAAACAGAATCAAGATCTCTATGTGAGATTCTCTCATACCTTGTGTTAACTTTTGTGAATTATTATTTAGCCAACAACTATTCTTTGACACACATCTTCAACACGTGATTCCTTTTAAGAGAAGGCATTTCATTTTAATAGATAATTCCAATTTGTGACATCCGACATAATGTATGAATTATGAATTACAGATGAAAAAAAAGAGAATAATGGTTGTAACTGAATAATATTTTTTTGAAGATAAGAGCTTGTGGTCAATGCTCACAAAAAGAATGACATATATTGTCTATTGTCTTATGTCTATCATCTTTGATAGGGAAAATAAATAGAAATTTGGTTTTTGAATGTAATGTTTAAAATGCCAAATATATAGTACTGTACAGCTCTTTGATGTTTTCCATGAAACAGAAAGAAAAAAAAAATTGTGTGGATAGATGGGGTGCAGAAAAAAGTCAAAAAGATTCTTTTGAAAGATGGGTAACTTCAGAGTTCAAGTAATTATTGCATTTCATATACGCTCTTTACCTGGATTCACTAAATCTATTTGAATACAAATCCGTATTATCACATTTTTAAATGTGANTAATTTTTTTTTTTTTTTTTTTTTTTTAATGTTAAGATTTAAACCAAAATTAATGTGATTGTAAGTTGTAGTTAGTTACTATGGGACCAGAACTTGTAACACTTCTGGACTGTACTATTTAAAGCGGGACCCGGACTGTGGATATTTTAGTTTTTGTTCCGTATCCGTTCTGAAGTTAATCCGATATTTGTTAAAATATAGACACAATCGACAGAAAAATAGGATATGGAAAAAATCAATACTAATAATTAAGAATAAATTAAATTTTAAATTTTCCTTTATGTTTTTAGTTCATAAGTTTTTTATTTTTTTTTGAAAAGAAATCAATAGTTTTGAAACTAAATCGATAGAAATTTTTTCTTAAGTTTGGACATGTATAGTGTATATGAATGAACGTATATAAACCTTTAGAGTATATATGATAATCGGATATTAGTATTCGTTTTGTTCCATAAACCTAAAAATAATACGAACTTTTTGAATGGGCAAGGAAGCAAATAACATATCAATAACGGATTTTACGGAACACTGTTACTTATGTTGTCCTCTTTGTCACTATTCCGATTTAACTCCCGTATAATATACTAGTACATTGTTGTTTAAGAAGAAAGAAAATGTCGATGGCAGCTTTGGTAAAAGTAAAAATGGTTATTAAATGGTTGCAGAGTGAGGTCAGTGTCTTGTTATTACTCATAGGTTCACACAACTCACAAGGAGAGCCATAATAGAGCCACTAACTTATTTCCTCTGGTTTTGTTGTGTGAACAGAGCTTTTGCAGAAACCCAGAAGAATGCAGATCTTTTGTTGGTCCTCCATCTTCTTCCTGCTATCATGCGCACTCACCTCCCCACTATCATGCGCATCCGCCGCCACTCTCGGCCGTCGTCACCTCTACGACGACGCTGAATCTCTCCCTCCTCCTAACGACGCAGAAGCTCTACCTCCTCCTCTTTCCCCCATTAGTCCCCCTTTCTTCCCACTAGACTCCTCCGCTCCTCCGCCGCCTCTGCCTCCTTCTCCTCCGACTTTCGCTTCCTTCCCGACTTTCCCAGCTAACATCTCGGCCCTCGTCCTTCCCCGATCTCCTAAACCACATTCCACTTCCCCTTCACTTCTTGTTCCGGTTATCTCCGCCGTGCTCGTCGTCGCCACAGCCATCGGCGTCTCCTTGTTTCTCTACGGCCGGTGGAAAGGAGAAAACCGTCACTTCAAGGACACTACTAGTACTAGTACTAGTACTAGTACTAGGTCTAGGAGCCACCGTGAATATGATGAGCCGAGACACATTACCAACAACTTCTCTGTGGCTGCTACTACTTCTACCTCCGAGGTTCTATACCTCGGTACCGAGGAACCTGAGCGTGTTATAACGAGTTTCTTGAAGCCTGAGTCGCCGGAGATACGGCCGCTACCACCGTTGCCTCTTCGTAGTTTCCAGCACAACTATGAAGCTGATTTTCTCTCCGACGGAGAAGAAGAAGACGAGTTCTTCTCACCTCTGGCTTCTTTGGCTGGTTCCGAGAACTCAAGCCCATCCCGTTCTCGCTTCGAACCGGAGGGTCCGTACATCACTAGCTCCTGCTCCTCCTCCTCCTCTGGTTGGGTTTCTCCGGCTAGGTCATTCTCCACCACCATGTCTCCGCCGATGAGCTCGACGGTTCCACAGCGCTCAAACCATAGATTCTCAGACGCATCTTCCGATCAAAACCTCCAGTCTCCGTCGCCGGAAAGACTACGAGTAAGGAACAATAACGGAAATGGGTCGTCGTCTCTAAGAATGTTTAGCTTCTGGAATCAAAATCTGGGGTTTCCTCGTATCTCCTCTGCTTCTACTTCACCAGACAGAGGATTTACCATAAGAACGCCGCTTTCTTCTCTCTACTCTTCAGTTTCCAACTCCCCCGACGGATTGTTCCGGAAATTTCTGGACAGTTCGCCGCCGATTTGGAACGACTTTAGTCGGAATGTGAAGTCGGTGTTACTCTCCTCTGATTCCGTTTCATCGAGAAGAGAGTTTGTTATAAACATGGGTGAATCTTCATCTCGATATCTGAATCAACAGAGCCAAGCAGCAGCAGCAGCAGCTGCTCCTCCTCCTCCGACAAGACCTCCTCCTCTTGTTCCGCCGCCACAGTCTTTTGTTGTTCAAAACGATGTGAAAAAACCATCCTTTTCGGAGCTTCCTCCGAAACAGCCGCATTGGGATAAACTCGGACAAGGTTCTTGTCAGAAAACCGCCTGGGATTGTCTTAAATCGAGCTCTTTCAAGTAAGACCAAGTGAAAGTTGTCTCCTTTTTCTTTTCTTCTGTGTTTCGTTTTCTTCATAAGAGTCTGATGAAGTTTGTTTGTGTGGCTGTTTGTTGTTTGTGGCAGATTGAACAAAGACATAGTGGACTCTCTGTTCGTTGCAAACTCTACAAATCCAAACATTAAACAGAGAGGTCTAAGCTGTGATCTTCCGATCCAAAATCAAGAAAGCAAAGTTTTAGATCCGAGAAAGGCTCAGAAGATTGATACTCTGCTTCAACTACTTACCTTAACCACAAAGGATGTTTGTCAGGCCCTTCTTGTTGGTAATTCACTAATCACCAGCTAAAAATTCTTAATCTATTGCTGTTTGTTTATGTAATGTTATTGATTTGTATTCTTTGAGATATTGATTTAGGTGACTATGATACACTTGGAGCTGAATTTCTCGAGTGTTTATCGAGATTGGCACCAAGTAAACAAGAAGAGATAAAGCTGAGGCACTATAGTGATAAATCAGCAATCATCAAGCTTGGCCCAGCTGAGAGGTTTCTTAAAGAGTTGCTTCATGTGCCTCTCGTGTTCAGGCGGGTTGATGCATTGCTCTCTGTCGCTAATTTCCACAACAAGGTCGAACACCTCAGAAGATCATTCAGCGTTGTACAGGTAAATTATTGCCACTGAAGATAGCATAGCAGAATTACATTTATATGCGTCCAATGTATGTAGTAAACTAAATTCTCATAAGCTTATATCCGCTACTGCAGGCTGCTTCCAAAGAGCTAAGGAATAGTAGAATGTTCTCGATACTTGTGGAAGCTATTCTGAAGACAGGAAACAAGATGAGTGTTAGAACACACCGCTTTGGTGATGCTCATGCCTTCAAACTTGACACACTCCTCAAGCTTGCTGAGGTCAAGGGGTTAGATGGAAGAAACAGTCTCTTGCATTTCGTTGTTCAGGAAATGATAAAATCAGAAGGCGCTGCGAAAGCTTTAGGCTGCATCAGGAATCTGAATTCAGAGCTGGCCAATGTCAAGAAATCAGCAGAGATTGAGTTTGGTGTTCTAAGAAGCGATGTCTCGAGGCTTTATCAAGGGATCAAGAACGTCGAGGAGCTTCTGATACTGAGCGAGGTGAGCGGACGTAGTGGAGATAATAAATGGATGGAGTTTGGGGAGAGGATGACCAGGTTCTTGAAAACCGCTGGGGAGGAGATTCAGACGGTCAAAACACAAGAGATTTCAACGCTCTCTGCATTGGAAAAGGTCACTGAGCAATTCCATGGAGATTCTTACAAGGAAGGTCACACGTTGAGAAGTTTCATGGTTGTGAGAGACTTCCTGTCCATTCTAGACAGCGTATGCAACGAAATGGGAGACCGATTCTCATCGTAAGGTTTAAAAATGTAATGAAGTAGATCAACAAACTTGCTGATTAGAAAAGCCTTCTTTTTTCTGTTATCTCGAGAATGAGATACCTGTAAAATCAAGGGATCTTGGTATCTGTAACCCACTGTCCCGTTTGAAGTAGTATTAGATGTATCATGTATGGAAGGATTTTAAGACGTTTCTTATTGTCTCAACTTGAAACCTTTTTTTCTCCCAAGACATTAGGCCTAGATCTATAGTCGACTTTCTTCTTCTGGTAACTACCCATCTAGTCAACTTCTTGTCTTGTGTAGCATTGAATCTTCATTTTTGATTCTTCCTTTCGTTTATCCAATTGTATTCTGTCAGTGGCGGCTACAGTTAAGCACCCAAAATGGTAAAGTGTTTACCATTCGACATCCAAAAATCAATGAGTAAAGCCA
Source organism: Noccaea bulbosa (assembly GCA_900406535.1). Taxonomy (NCBI): domain Eukaryota; kingdom Viridiplantae; phylum Streptophyta; class Magnoliopsida; order Brassicales; family Brassicaceae; genus Noccaea; species Noccaea bulbosa. The sequence continues at coordinate 70,033 of OVBJ01000126.1, read as the reverse complement.
AATCTTGGATTATATTTAGCAATTCGTTTAGATACAGTATAAATGATTCTACATTTCTGGTCAATTTGTGGTCAGATGATAGGACCTGTCGACCTGATAAGCAGTCTTTTTTTATAACACAGAAACACCATAGCCATAATGATTATGTCTATGCTTGTTGTTTGCTTGAGTTTACAGCTTCTGCATCCATGCGCTCGAGGATGTGACGAGCTTCTTCCTCTGTGGCAGGAACTACATTTCGAAGCTTAAACCCATTGTTTCTTGCCTTTGCCTCTGGTCGTACAGTGAACTTGAAGTAGAATGTATTTGAAACCTACATCATATGCAACAGATAAAGAGACCTCAAATTTGACATGGCTCTCGAGACATTGGCATGAAGAATCAGTAAGCAAGTCCAACTTGAGACGGTCTTTTAAGATTGTTTCCAACATCAAGTTAGGATTTTACCTCACTGGAACGAATCTCCGGGCTTGTAACATGGGCAACAACTTCGATACTAATGAGCGGACAGTCCAGTTTATCAAGTTGAGTGTAAAGCACACATGATTTGAAACGCAAGAAATCCCCGACGTCCACCTGTCATCATGCAAGTCCATTCAGCATTAGTTATACACAGAAGGAGAAGGTGAACGAGAAGAGGACAGTAAGGAGTTGATTTAGATACACAACTGGTCTTAGGAAATCGACGTGATCAACTTCTAAGAAGTAAGGCACAAGACCAGCAAATGTATAAGCTGTGGAGAAGGCCAACTCAAATGCCCTGTGCATCAGAAACCCTCCAAAGATCCTGCCATGGATGTTCCTCTGCTGCGGTTGGCATATAAGCGAGTTCTCGAGACGAGTATCTTTAAGAAGAATGCTGTTTCTGTCTGCAAGTGCTGGCATGTCAGAGAAGATCCTTCCTTCAGCCAACAAAGCCCCAAGCTTCTTATACTCCCCGTGATCGAATTCCCTTGTCTCACCTCCCCTCTTCTTCTTCCTCAAGTTGTTCCTAGCTTCGGCTTCCTCAAACAGAAGCTTTTCTAGCTCGGTCTCTGGAGAAAGACGGTTGATAGGAGCAGCCTTGCCAGTCTTAGAGTCACGCGCCACAAAGATGAAGTTGGCAGTTAAAGCAACTGAATCTGAAGGATCTTCTAAAAACCAGAACAAGAAGATATTAGCAAAGTTTCAGGACACTTGAATTTGTGGGCAATAATACATACGTACCGAGTTCGGATTGCATAACTTCGAGTTGAATCTCGATAGATGAGCGGCCAACCCAAATGACAGAAGCAACAATCTTGAGATCAGTGTTGACACTGATGGACTTCTTTAAGACTATCTTATGAACAGAAGCTGTAACCAGCAACAGTGGCCTCGTCGTGCTATCATCATCAGAACAGTGCTGGATCACAAATGTACACAAAATATTCAGATTGTGGAATATGATAGCAAATAGACGATGATAAGATTACTAACTAGAGCTAAAAAAACGATGTCATTTGAAGCAACACCCAAGTGACCAAACTACCATCAAATTTCACCATTACTACCACTACCCTAAAATTCATCCAAAAAAGCATCAGCAACTCTTATTGATTCACAAAACTTCGCACCAGGTTTGATCAATCACGAACCCAGATAAGGAAAATTGCGATTTGAGCAAAGTAATCGCCTAATTCGACGCAGCCTTAAACATAATACCTTGACGGAGATGGTGCCGGCTAAAGCATCGAGGTCTTCGAGCAAAATCCCCATGCGTACTTCGTTCCAGGGATCTCTGTACTGCTCGCGGAGAATGTAATCAGTAGAGAAGGGGTAGAAAATGGTGGTTCGGCTATACGACGGCCTCCTGGTGAGAAGCTCACTCTGAGGAGGCGCGTCTTTTGGAGGGTCGAGAAGTGACTCGAAGATCTTGGACCTGGCCTCCCAGAGAGCGATGGTGACCGGCGAGTGGTACATACCAGGCCACAAACTCAGGGGCTTCCGGGTTGAGTCAGTGACGGATGGCGCCGGAGTTACGTCAAACGGCGAGGCAAAGGTGGAGACGACGGGGATGCATTTCGGGGAATTCGACTTCATTTTTCCCCCAAATTTATTGAAATGGAATTGGATTGAACAAGGAAGCGAGAAGCTTTCTCGATTTTGGAAAAGAGAAGACGGTGAATCATTCAGAGGAAGGCCATTGGTTGATTTGCTCCCTTGACTTTGGAGCTTTGTGACTATTCCTCCTTCCGTGTTTTATAAGGTTAACTTTTGCTTCATTCTTCATCAAAACACTTCTTTTGCTTTTTCCTTTTCTTATTCCCAACATTTATTTCTAACCAAACTCAACTAATTTTGTTGATTACGAGGTAAAGAAAGTTTCATCAGAAACTTTATACATGTATTGGGTGCAGTATAAATGTATGATGCTAATACGATATTGTGGGCTACGAATGTAAAATCTTTACAAGCAAATTGAGTACTGCTGGAAAATTTGAAAAGCAGCAAAGATGCAGTGGCAAGACCAAACCAGTGACTGCAAGAGAGAGAGTGCATCTAAATATTTCATATTACAATCACATCATCGGAAGAGAAGAAACAAAAAAAAAAATAACATATATAACAATACGTAGTTATATATTATATTTATAGATATGTATATCTTGGGACTGCTAGGACTAAAGATGTTGGTGTCACAAGTCTTACCCTTCCTTCCTCTTGATCAGCGAACTATGAGCTCTTCGATAAAATCGGCTTCTCCTGATTCAGATGGAATTAAGATATCATCGTCGGCGGTGAAGTTGTAGCTCTCTCCAATGGCTCTTAGCAACTGATACACTTCAAACATGGTAGGCCTCTGCTTTGGTACTTCCGGTAGAACGCAGTTGCACGCTACTTTGAGCACTTTAAAGATCTCATCATTCACACCTTTCCCAAGTAAAGACCTGTCAATCGCTTCCTGCAGTTTTGATTCGCTCGACAGCTTTGTAATCCACTCCACAAGATTACCCTTGAAGCTTTCTTCCTCTCCGGCTTCTTCAGATCCTCCTCCTATTGTCACGCTCGTTGCTTTTTGCCCCGTTACTAGCTCTAGGAGCACAACCCCGAAGCTGTATACGTCACCTTTTGGAGTTGCCACCATGGTTCTCGAATACTCAGGAGCAACATAACCGAAATCCCCGAATTCTCCATTGACGAATGTGCTTAAATGCGTATCAATGGGGTTCATCAGCCTAGCTAGACCGAAATCCGAGATCTTTGGCTCGAACTCTGCAGTCAACAGTATGCATTTGGAGCTTATGTTGCGATGGATGATCCTCGGGTTGCAGCTGTGGTGAAGCCACGCCAATCCTTTGGCCGCCCCAATAGCTATTTTCAGCCTTGAAGTCCAATCCATGGGCTTGGAAGTGGAAGACTCTTCATCCGCGGGGTGTAACTGATCGTAAAGGTAACCGTTTGGCATGTACTCGTATATTAGAAGCCTCTCCTTGCTCGCAATACAATATCCCAAGAGAGGCACCAAGTTTCTGTTTTTAACAGATCCCAGAGTCTTCATCTCAGAATCAAACTCTTTCTCAGAGCGCTGAGAATCCTGCAACCTCTTTATCATAAGCGGAGTCCCGTCTTCAAGCACACCTTTGTACATAGTCCCTGTTCTTCCTTTTCCAATCATGTTGTCTTTCTTGAATTCCTCTGTTGCCTTCATCAGATCTCTTAGTTTCATCTTTGAAACCGAATTCTTAAACATGAAAACCTGAAAAAAACCCACAAACACCAAACACATATCATCATAAACTCAATAGTAAAAGCATTAATCAATGAGGTTATATTTTTTTTTTTACCTTGACTCCTTTCTGTCCTTTCAAGCTCTTTGCCCATCTGTTTTCTTCAGGATCATCCTTCATCTTCTTCCGAATAACAGCCATTCTACGGAAGTAGAAGTACAAAGCAGTGCCGACGACTACCGCCGCCACAGATAATCCACCAACGGCCGCTATAACAACAATTTTAGCACGAGAGCTAGACGCACCCTGGCATGGTTCTAGAGGCTTACCACACAAACCCAGGTTGTTAGCAAAGTCATCTGGTTTCATCTTCAAGGTGGTGCCGTTGAAGTTCGGGATAGGACCTGCGAGACGATTGTCTGCCACATTGAGCTTGCTGAGCCGTCCGAGCAGCACTAGCTCGGGAGGAAGACGACCAGTGAACTGGTTACCCTGAAGCAAAAGAGTGTTGAGAAAGGTGATGTTTGAGATAGCGACAGGGATTTCGCCGGAGAAGCTGTTTTGGGAAAGGTCTAGAATCGTAACACTTGGAATCAAGGCGGAAATGTTGGGTGGTAAAGGTCCAGAGAAGTTGTTGTTAGCAAGCTCAAGACCTGTCAAGTCAGAGCAGTTCTTGATCCCAAGAGGAAACTCTCCCACGAGACCATAACCAGAGAGCTTAATGCTCAGAACCCTATTCTCATCATCATGCCAGCAAGTCACACCGTTGAACTTGCAGATGTAACCTGGAGTGTTGTTCCCAAATGCCCAACTCAATAAATATCCATTTGGATCCTTAACTTGGTTGTGTATGGACTTCAAGCAATTCACGTTGGCCTCATTTGCATCGATCAAGCTAGACTGTATCAGCAACCAGAGACATTTCCCGAGGAAAATTGCAAAAACTAACCTACTCACCATTCTATTCCCCCAAAATCTACAGAAAAGGGTAAAATTGCTAGACGCGGCTATAAACTGTAAACTACAGAGCAAAATCTAGGGTTCCCTCCGATGAGCATCAAAATCCTGGAACCAGAAATTATAATAGAAACATCTCAGCTGGAAATTCGCCGCAGAAAATAAGCGATCTTAAAACGAGTTGACTTATAATAAAAAAAAACTGAAGGTAATTCAGAAAATCTTGGAGAGAAAACTCACCAGTGAAAAAACAGAAATACAAAAGGGAAGCTTTGGTCTTCGTCGTGCTGCTACTGCTGTTCATTTGTGTTGAGCACAATGAATGAAGAAGAAGGAGGAGGAGGAAATTCGCATCTGCTGTTGCAAGTGTTTATGGAAGAAGTAGGAAAAGCGTGAATGATGAAAGGACTCTTTGATTACAAATTATAATAAATAAAACAACAACAAAAAATCGAAAAAAAACAAAAAAAAGAGTGGAGTCGTCTGGTGTCGTTGACTCAGACTTTGGATAGTTTTTTTGTGGAAGAATCAAACTTCGTGAAGAATGGGGCAAAAAAAAAACACTGATGAGAACGCGATGACCCGAATTACCAAATCGGTCTTTGCGCGTTAAATGTTCCTTTCTTCTGCTTTTGACTTTTCCACATCATATCTTCAAAATCTGTTAAAGAATTGGACAATTTATCCTCTTCCTCCATTTGGTAAATATTATTGTCTTTTTAATTCGATTTAAAAATTGTGGATACTATTATTGGAGCAAAAGAAAGTAGTGAAATATGATAGCATTTCAAAATGTACGTATCTTATTTGTATTTTGTACCCTGTGTGTGGGGGAAAAGAAACAGAAAGAAAGGTGCGTTAAATATATTAATCAACAAGTGTCAATATAGTAATCAAATGAAACAGAAGGACACACTAGACTAGAGAGCAACTACCTAAATTTATGTGTTGGAAGTCAAGAGTTCAATGTTTTATACTAGGTTTAAAAAATTCGAATGCAAGTTAATACAATTTGTTGCTTAGTATTCCTGTAAGTAAAACCATGTTCGTTTCGTATATATACAGTACAGACTACAGAGTAAAATGTTTAAATAAACTATATTCAGTAAATATATCCATTGTAGATAGGGTAATCTTTCGTTATCACATTTACTGCAACTAACTAGATCTAATTCGTCCATTGTGTAAAAACAGAATACAGAAGAAGATAAAAACATTCAATATTAAACTATATATAGAGTTCAAGAACCAATCTTAACACTTTATCATTTTGTATTAATTTCATTTAACCTATCAATAAATTTCCTATTTTTCTTCAATAGTCACATCAGTCTTTGGCTTATAAATGAAGGTGACATTTCTACATCCTTGATTTCTTATCTCGAACTGGAACTCTGATGTGAATTCTCAATTCCGTATTCATATTTTGGCACTATCTGTAGAGACATTAAATCTTCAAAGTCTATAAGCATTTGTTGGCGCGGCGTGTTAGAAAGATACTGAAAGTCTACAATTCTACAAAAAAAAACCACAAGACTTAACTTAGACGATGTGACCAAAATAAAGAGCATACTGAACGTCATGCTCGAGAGAGCTAATCAATAAGAGGAGTAAAACCCGGTAGCCTTTGGCAAACTGATTGATAGATGTTCACACCATATAGACATAGTTTTAAGATAAAAAAAATGTTAAATTAAGTGTATAACTGTATCTGTATGTATTTATCTAGGGTTAAAAAAAACCGTGAAACAGTCAACAGAAACAAAACATAGAGAGGGTGAAGATACCTAATCATGGAAGAGAAAATAAAAGGTAAAGAGTAAATTACAAGGAAGTCAAGTTCCCGGCAACGTCAGACAAAGTCACGTGACAAAGCTTTTTAAACTTTTAAAGGACACTCCAATTCTTGACTCGAGCCACTCGCGTCGTCTGGTCGAGCCGGATGGCGGGAAAATGAATGAGCCACCCCACACCACTCTCTCTCTCTCACAGTCTCACGTGCCTCGAGTTATCTATGTAAAAAAAAAAAAAAAAAGACAAAGACAACGAAGAAAGTGTCTGTTATAAATCACTTTGCTTTTGCCTCCTTTCAACTTTCCTCTTTCCTTCCTCGCTGCCTTTTAGGGATTTCACTTTCCTCTTCTCTCTCGCCTACCCGAAAATTCTCGATCGCTCAAGATGGATCTACCATCTCCCCTGCTCCTTGAGGATTTTTGATCTCTTCTTTTAGGGATCGTTACTTCGTTTGATTTTCCTGGTAAAGTTTTGTTTTCTTCTCTTCTGATGTATTCTCTTTGTTTGCTCCTCTTTCGTGTTCCTTTTGTGTCCACTGTAGCTAGGGTTTACTGATTTTGCCCAATAGTAGCTCGTTTTGGCGAAAAAATTCTGCTAAGACTTTGAATTTTGCTCTCGAAACTCTCTTAAGTGATGGATAGTTGGGGATTTCACAGAGTCATTGAATCAGCTGCTTTTTCTTCTCCCATTTCGTCATCTACTATTCTCTTAACCTATATTCTTGCTGAAATTCGATTGTTTCAGCTTAGTTTTTGTATTAGCTCGTCCGATTAGTTCTTGATGATGAGCTGTCTCTGTGGCTAACACTTGGAATGTAATTTTTTTATTGAATCGGAGTAATTTTATGGGGCTTCCTCTTCGTTTGCCTTTAATCGCTTGCAAGCGTCGCTCTTCTTCATGTTAAAGTAGCCCATTTTCTTGTACAATCTTAACCACAAAGCTGTTTTTTTTTTCAATGAAAAATCTTGAATGAGTAAAGATGCTACTGGACGCCTAAATCAGTGATAGTCTTGACTGATCTTGATGATTTATTTTGTAGTTTTTTTTCGTTCAAGAATTGAGAGCTCTACTCGCAGCTTGGAGATTGGACTTGTTTGAATTGGTAACTTTTGTTTCTGGATATTTTATTCTTCAATATGGTGATTGGTGAAGAGAATATTGTGCAGTCCTGATATGTGATTGTTATGCAGTATCGAGAGATTGTCAAGTCCCTCTAATGATGGAATCTTAATTTGTTTTCCTGTTGCTTATTTTTGGTTCGAGACTTTTTATTCCATACTTAAATTTTCACCTTCTTCAGCTCTTTCATAATGGAGGATACCCGGTCAGTTGCTTCGCTCATGGACTCTACATCATCCAAGATTCAGCAGCTTCAGAAGGCGTTTGCTGAACTTGAAAGCCAGCGTGCTGTGACACTTAATCTGAAGTGGAAGGAACTTGAGGAGCATTTCCATGGGCTTGAGAGGTCCTTGAAGAGACGGTTTCATGAGCTTGAAGATCAAGAAAAAGAGTATGAAACCAAAACAAGGAAAGCTCAAGAACTGTTGGAGAAAAAGAAGGAAGCTGTGGAGGCCAAAGAGAAGGCATCTCTTGAAAGGCTACAGAAGAAGAGAGACGCAGCTGTGTTTGCTATAAACACTGCTTTGGATAAGTACAACAACCCTCCCGCTTCTGTTGGCGAATGTTGGGCACAAGATCCTCTAGGGGATTCACCCAATGCCTTTGCTCCTGATGGTATTGCCGATGATCATCAAGATGGTTGTGTGCAAGATGTTCAGATCTCACCTGTGATGGGAAATTTTGAGGTGAAGGCTTATCCACAGTTACTGAAACTGTGCGGGGATATGGACTCAGCAGGGCTCCATAAGTTTGTATCAGATAACCGCAAGAACCTTGCATCACTAAAGGAGGAGATTCCTGTGGCGCTTAAAGCTGCAGCAAACCCAGCCAGTTTAGTGTTGGACTCTTTGGAAGGGTTTTACCCCATGGAGGCACCGAGCGCTGATGGAAAGAAAGATGCTAACCTCTTGGGCATGCGCAGGACCTGTATCATGTTGATGGAGTGCCTTAGCATACTGTTATCTGGTCTGGACCGCAACACCGTTGCTGCTGTTCTCTCTGAAAATGTTAAGCATAGAGCAAAAACTATTGCACAAGGATGGAATCCACTGCTGGAAGCTCTTGACATGGATGCTTGCAATGGTAATTCCTTGGAGGCTCACGCATTCCTGCAGCTACTTGCCACTTTTGCTATTGTTTCCGACTTTAAAGTGGATGAACTCTCGAAGCTGATCCCCATGGTTTCACGTCGCCGTCAGGCAGCTGAGCTCTGCCGTTCTCTTGGATTAGCAGAAAAAATGCCTGGTTTGTTCTCTAACTTTTTAAGGATATGGCTGATGAACTTACATGGTGTGACATTTTGGTGGGAAAGCTGATGTGAATAGGGTGGATAGGGGTCTCTGGTGAAGGACCTAAACATGACATGGATTTCTATGTTGTTACATTTTAAGTGTACATCTGAATTCTCTACCTTCACCCTTGATCTTATCTTTGATGTGCACCGTTCCTTTTTTATTCCAGGTGTGATTGAGGTTCTCGTGAACAGTGGGAAACAGATTGATGCGGTTAACTTGGCATTTGCATTTGGACTCACAGAACAATTCCCACCAGTGGCGTTACTGAAATCTTACTTGACTGAGACAAGGAGATCTTCCTCCCAAGGCAGACCTGGCAATGCAACTCCTGCTGTCCAGGCAAGTGTTCCCTGACTTGATAACTTGCATTGTACATTACTTTTTAAGAGAAAATGAGGAGCTGTGTTGTGGTAACTTTTTCTCGAGCATCCGTCTCTTTGCCTAGTAAATCTTACCTCGTTTGAACATCTCTGAGCTGTGTTCAGCTAGGTGTCATCTGTTACTTGAGACTTCTAAACCCTTTGAAACTTAGAACCGATGCATTCATTAGGCGTGTTGTGTGTCATAGTAATTGATGATGCGAGATTCAGGCTCATGTTGTGGTACATAATTATAAGTGTGTACCAAATGCAGGATGAGTTCAATGAGAGGGAGCTTACTGGGCTTAAATCAGTGATGAAGTGTATAGAAGAGCATAACCTGGAAGAGCAATACCCAGTTGAGCCACTTAACAAACGGATTCTCCAGCTGGAGAAGGCCAAAGCAGAGAAAAAGAGAGCAACAGAGCCCACAAAGCCTCAGCCAAAGCGACCACGTGGTGCTCAGCCCCGAGTCACTGACAACAACAACAACAAGAATACACAATATGGTAGAGTCATCCCTGAGAGGTATCCACAGTATGTGTATGACAACAGACCGTTCCTTAGCGGTCCAATCATGGCAGCACAAGCTCCTCCTCCGCCTCCTCCTCAGACTTACACTTTCAGTCCCGCTCCTGCTCACGGCAACTTCTACGGGAACTGCTACCAGTACCAGGCTCCTCCTCCTCCTTACTTTCACTAGCGATGTTGATGGTAAAATGTGACTGTGACTCTTTCTCTCTCTGATGGTGTTAACTTGTGGCAGCTCTTTAACCCCTCTCTCTCCTACTAGTTGTTTCCTTTTGATGTTCTTGTGTACGGATGATTTTAGTATTTGTATGGATCAACCCTACTCAAACCCAAAAACAAAAACAAGCAAAATACTCAGACTTCCTGTTAATTATAAGTTCAATGTTGTATTATTATTTTCTTTCTTGACGCCAACAAATATAAATAATCCATGGAGAGGTCAAATGATATTTCGATGGATCTTCTGAATTTTGAAATATCTTCACTCCTTAATCCCTAATTCTCTCTCTCTCCCTCTCTCCTATCTCCCGCCAACAATACAAGTTTCTGAAATGAGAATCGCCGAGATCACAACGCCGGACTTCCGGTTGCTTCACCGGGAAACCGAGTCTCATACTCAACATCCTCTTCTCTCCGAGATCGAGCTATTAATCCAACAATCTGAAGGCATTTCTAGAGATCAGCCGTTACCACAAGCTCTCCCTACTTCTCTCAGACAATCGCTGACTCGGCTGAGTCAACTCGCTCCCTTTCCCAGTAACTCCTTCAAGCTCACCATATGGAAGCTCAGCTTTCGCCTCTGGAACGCCTGCGTTGATCTCTCCAATGCCGCTACTCTCCAATCCTCCTCATCCTCGGCCGAGAGCGTCGCGAATCTCAGAGATGTTGCCGCCGATATGCTATTCCTCGCTAGAGACGTCACCGGGGTCCCATCTCCGACGATCAAGTGCTCCCTCTTCTACCATCGGACCGGCCTCGTATGGCACAGTCTTAAAAAGTTCGATCTCGCCTCCAATTGCTTCGAGAGAGCCACCGAAATCCTCTCGAAAATTGATATCGCGAAAATATCCGATGCAGGAGAAAGGAAACTGTTTCTGGATCTAAATCTAGCGCGATCTCGAACTGCCTGGGAAATTTCTGATAGGAATCTGGCTGTAACGCTGCTCAATCGGGCGAAGAATATGCTATTTGGTTCACCGGATCACTACAAGTCGCTCTCAAATCAGTTCCTTGCGTTTGGTAAAAGCGCCTTGTCCAGAGATGACGACGACTGCAGTCTAAACGATGCTCTCAGGCTCATGAATGAAGCGCTGGATCTTTGTGAGAAGGGGCTAGCTACCGCAAAAACTCGGGAAGACACCATGGAGTTCACAGGCATGAGGACCAAAACGCTCCGTTTCATATCAGCTGTGCATTTGCAAAAGGGAGAGTACGAGAGTGTGATCAAATGCGTGAAAGTTCTCAGAAATGGAGGAAATGGCAGTGGCGGAGCAGATCAGCACGCTTCATTACCTGTGCTGGCGATGAAGGCTTGGTTAGGACTTGGGAGGCATAGCGAGGCAGAGAAAGAGCTGAGAGGTATGGTGGGAAACAAAGACATTCCAGAAGCAGTGTGGGTGTCTGCTGTGGAAGCATATTTTGAGGTGGTGGGGACTGCTGGAGCAGAAACTGCAAAGGGTGTGTTATTAGGTCTGCTTGGAAGGTGCCATGTTAGCGCAAAGGCGGCGCTTAGAGTTGCCCATCGAGTCCTTGGTGAGAGTAGGGGAGGAGATAATGGTTCGAAGATTAGGGCCAAGGTTGTGGCTCAGCTCGTATCAGACGAGAGGGTTGTTGCCCTCTTTGCAGGTGAAGCAGTGACTAAGGAGAGGAAGGCTATACACGCCGTTCTATGGAACAGGTATGTTTTTGCCATTCATGTAACCTTCATATCCTTTGGCTACATTTGTGATTATATTACTGTGTTTCTGTTTGTATTGAATGTATTGCATCTTAGTTACCTGAGGGATTGAGTTTGGCCACAGCAATTGATTGTTTCCTTTGTTGTTTTCCTGAGTATATGTCGTGGAATCTAATATGGGTAGGTCCTGCTGTTTACAGCGCCTCAGATCATTTCCAAGCCAAGGATTTTGAAACAAGCGCAGAGATGTTTGAGAAATCTATGCTCTATATTCCACATGATGTAGAAAATAGAGTTTTCAGGGCCAAAGGCTTCAGGGTTTTGTGTCTTTGCTACCTCGGGCTCTCTCAGCTAGATCGAGCTCATGAGTACATAGAAGAAGCTGAAAAGGTACATTTATAGGAAGAACTTTTATGTCCTTAGCGGTTCTCTTAGTTGGATTTTTTTCAACTCCGAATTGTTAACTAGATTTCTGTCTTTGCAGCTTGAGCCCAAAATTGATTGCTCTTTTCTTAAGGTAATTGTTGATTTTTGCCTCAGTGAATCTGCACATGCCATTTTTATGGTCAATTCTTAGATGTCTGGAGCTTGTTTGACAGATAGTGTAACTTCACTTTCCATCTGATTCTTGCAGTTCAAGATATACCTGCAAAAGAAGGATTACAGTTGTGCCATCGGCCAGATCGATGCAATGACGTCCTGCCTTGATTTCTCTCCAGATTTTCTGTCCCTTTCAGCGCATGAAGCTATTTCTTGCCAAGCGCTTCCAGTTGCTACAGCTTCTCTTTCCAAGTTTCTCAGCTTCTACATCGCAGGAAAAACCATGCCAACCACAGAGGTCGTGGTCTTCCGTACATTAGTCACTATACTGACTCAAGACATTGGCAGCGAAACCGAAGCCCTTAACTTTTTGTTACAAGCTCAGAGCAGGGCATCCAAGCTTGGGACAGAGTGTTTCTTTGGATCAGGAGAGACTGGAAAGCGAGAACAGAACTGGTTTGCTGTGACTTCCTGGAATCTTGGGTCAAGATGTGGGAATGCAAAAAAGTATGAGCTCTGTGGTGAATTCTGTAGGCTGGCATCAGAATTTTACGGCTATATGGATACTGGTGAGCCTGGAGACAGCACAATGATGATTTGCAGGTCCCTAATAATAAGCGTCACCGCTATGGTTGCTTTGGAGAAGCAAAACAAGAGCACACTGACTGAAACCCAAGTGAAACTCGCTGCAGAATTGCTAGTGAGAGCCGGAAAGGTCTTATCCTCCTCTTTAATCACGTGAAAGCACCATTACTTGCTGAGATTTACCTTTTTCATTTCACTGATGTTTGTTTAAATGCAGATTATGTCTTCTTGGCTCTCGGATGGTAGAGATTGTATCATGGAGCCAGAACTCATCTTCATGTACACCTTAAATGCCTATGACATACAAGGACGGCTCAACAATTCAGCATTCCAACTACTTGTGGTAAAGACTTTTGCTGGTTCCAAGTCTTGTAACTACAACTATCTCCTCCAGCTTGGAATTTTCGCCTCTCAAAGCCCACGGTCAAACCCGGACGTGTCAACATTTGCTCTCAACGAATGCCTATCCGCAATGATCGCATCAGCTTCACCAGATTACCCAACGATAGCTCTCATAATCAGGAAGCTTATCGCCATATCCAGCGTCCACAAAGGCGATACAGAGGATGAAGAAGCAATCCAAAAGATGTATAAGCAAGCTTACAGAATCATGGTCGGGTTAAAGGAAGGAGAATACCCGACCGATGAAGGGAAATGGCTTGCGATGACAGCTTGGAACCGAGCAGCATTGCCCGTGAAGCTCGGACAGTTTGAGACCGCTAAAAAGTGGCTGAGTATCGGTTTGGAAATCGCTGAGAAGGTTACAGGTATGGATACGTATAGAGCTTGTATGGAGGATTACTTGGCTGGTTTTGCGACCAAAGTATCTTCTGCAGCTGGCTGAGCTTTATTCGTAGTAAATGTCTACATAGTTTAACGGCTACATCATATCCAAACCGTTGGCTTACTACATATGATACACTTACAAATACTTAGTGTAAAGACCCAACAAGGCAACAATGATAGTGTAAGTGTGAACACCAAACACCATGAAAATATAAACTTGAACTAGATAATATAACCTTACGTACTCTTCAAGACCCGTCCACACCAAATCCACTAGAAAGCTTATTCGAGCATGTATTACAACTATTTTCTAATTGCGGTTAATAAGACCTTAAACATTTTTTCTTAGTTAGATACTAGGTTGTTTCTCCTAACATCTAGCAAACATAATCTCCTCTTCGATCAAAACAACATTCACTTCTTATGGAAGTTAAGTTATTCGTACTACGATCAAAATTCATTTAATTAAGCAAAGTAGCCGCTCTTTGTGATAGAAAGACGAGTGGTAGGTGGCTTGAAGTTGCTGCGTGCCTAAACTTACGACGGAAGGAGAGGATTTTGACCAAGTTTGATCATATGGGATCGTTTACTTTTGAGATGAGACGACTTCATCATCTTCCTCTACTTCTAGAATCTTTGATTCTTACTGCCTCTCTATGTAATTCATGAATGGTTCTTGCCGACAAAAAGTTAATACAATCCAAAAGCCTACGTAATTTAATAAGTCAGATTAATAAGCCAAAAGAAAATACATATGTTCGTTCGTACGACCGTTGAAAACTGTTGTTTTTTATCTTTGCTAGAATTGGTCCGCTGACAAATGTTTGTACGATAGAATCCTCAATTTCAATAGTTTTCGTTGGCTAAAACACTAATTTATAATTTTAGTCATATTCCACAGTGAATTTCCTTTTGAATTGTAATCCAAAGTAAGAACTATTCCTCATTTCTATGCTGATGAACCCGTTGACTAATTTAATCTACTTAAAATCATATACACACTCCATTGAAAATCTGAACTTGGGATATTTCTACTATACGACAGTTTGGTTGTACAGAGGAAAAACAAAACACGGCATGGGTTGGCGGGTGGCGGCTACTTGGCTCTAGTAGCGGGTATATAATAAAATCTTTAAAAAAAAAAATGATTAAAGCAGACGTAAGTTTTCTCCTTTGTAATTGGAAAGTTTTATAATGGAGAGGTTTGGGATTCAAAACCCAATTCTCGTGTCGTTTCTTCTTGTTCTGCTTCTCTTCACCTCCAACTGTTTTGCCTCTAATCAAAACGACGACGTTGATGAAGAATCCAGGTCCGAGCATGAACGGGTTTGGGACCGGGTACGGGTCGGTTTGGTTTTGGATTTGGGTTCCGTGGAAGGGAAGATGGTGGGAAGCTCGGTTTCCATGGCGCTTTCCGATTTCTACGCCATTAACAGCGATTACAGAACTAGAATCTCTCTCTCACTCAGAAACTCTCACGGAGAGCCTCTCCTTGCTCTCGCTTCTGGTACATTTTTTAATTCTTCCACCTCTACATGAATTCTCTTCTTCTCTGTCTCCATTTTTTGTTGACTCCTCACACTCTACATGTGTTCTCTCTTTGCTCATTATACAGCTGTAGATCTGCTGCAAACTGAAAGAGTGGAAGCGATTATTGGCGGGGAATCGTTGCTGGAAGCGAAGCTTTTGGCGGAGATTGGGGAGAAAGCTAGGGTTCCTGTGATTTCACTTAACTCTCCGATTTCATCATCATTGAGTAAATACAGTCATTTGATCCAAGCGACGCATGATTCTGTCTCCGAGGCAAAAGGAATCGCAGCTTTCATCCATGGGTTTGATTGGAACAGTGTTGCTCTTGTTTACGAGGATGACGATGATTGGAGAGAGAGTATGCAACTTCTGGTGGACCATTTCCATGAGAACGGCGTTCGTATACAGTCCAAGGTTGGTTTTACAGTCTCTTCAAGCGAGGATTTCGTCACGGATCAGTTACGGAAGGTGAAGGATTTGGGAGCGACTGTCTTTGTGGTGCACTTGTCTGAGGTTATTGCAACTCGTCTCTTCCCATGTGCTGAGAGGTTAGGGATGATGAGTGAAGGGTCTGCTTGGATCCTCACTGCCAAAAGCATGAGCAGTTTCCATGACAACACTGGTGATTTTGCAAAAGAGGCAATGGAAGGTGTGGTTGGTTTCAAGTCTTACATTCCAATGTCAAAAGAGCTTCAAATGTTCACTTCGAGATGGAGAAGATCACTGTCTTTTGAAGATGACATGGTTGGTGACTCTGAGATAGCTCGGTTGAGCATCTCTAGCGTATGGGCTCACGACATCGCTTGGGCTCTGGCGAGAGCAGCGGAAGTTGCAAGGATGCCAAATGTATCATCAACTCTCCTTGAGGCAATCACAGAGTGTAGGTTTAAGGGTTTGAGTGGTTACTTCCAGTTAGATGGTAAGAGGTTGCTGTTGTCAGACAAGTTTGAGATTGTGAATTTGATAGGGTCAGGTGAGAGAACAATAGGATTCTGGAACTCTAATGGTAGTTTCAGCAGTAGAAGACATTCGTCTTCTACTCATGACAAGCTGGAGACCATAATTTGGCCTGGTGGGTCTGCTCAAAGTCCGAAAAGGCGCAATCTTGGAGAGAACAAGATTAAAAAGCTAAGGGTTTTGGTTACATCTAGCAACAGATTCCCAAGACTGATGAAGGTGAGGACTGATAATGTAACAAATGTTACAACTGCCGATGGGTTCTGTATAGAAGTCTTTCGTGCTTCCATTGCACCTTTCAACTATGAATTGGAGTTTATACCATGGCTCTATGGAAGTAACTACACCAATCTTTCATATACACTTTATAGCCAGGTACTGAACAATGTCTCAGTTTACAAAGTATTCTTTATCATCTATGTAGAGTTTGTGGAAACTGAATTTTCTGCTTGTTTGCACCTCACAGAAAGACAAATATGATGCGGCCGTTGGAGATATTACAATCACTTACAATAGATCGGAGTTTGTTGATTTCACGATGCCATTCACCGAGTTGGGTCTTGGAATTGTAGCACCGAAGGAGACAAGTATGTGGGTGTTCTTCCAACCTCTAAAAACAGACCTTTGGATTACAAGTGCAGCTTTCTTTGTCTTGACGGGCATTATAGTTTGGTTGATAGAAAGAGGTGAGAACCCTGAGTTCCAAGGATCTTGGCCAAAACAGATTGGAGTTATTTTTTGGTTTGGCTTCTCTACTCTTGTTTATGCTCACAGTAAGTACTAAGTACCGTCCTTTCACATTTGGATCATATGCCAATCTTGGTCATAAGAGATTAGAGTGATGCTTTCATTAGTTTTATTTACCTTTTGCTGCTTGCTCTTTATGACAGGGGAGAGGCTAAAACACAACTTATCAAGGTTTGTAGTTACGGTTTGGATATTTGCAGTGCTCATACTGACTGCAAGTTACACTGCGACGTTGACATCAATGATGACGGTGCAACAGATACGATTCAACTCAAACAAAGACTTTGTTGGTCACATGTCGGGGTCTCTCATCGCAAACACGGCACTCACCAGTTCCAGCCTCCGAGAAATAAGATCCAAGGGTCTCTATAGTGCTGAAGAATATGCTCAAGCCTTGTCTAATAAAAGTGTCTCATATGTTGTCGATGAGTTGCCATATCTCAAAGTCCTCCTTGGCGAGAATCCTGCAAAGTTTCAAATGGTCAAGACACAATGTACCACCAACGGTTTCGGCTTTGTATGTTTCATCACTCTTCATCATCACCATTTTCTATATTACTCTTCATAGTCTTTTTTTTAACCGCTGACAGAAGATGTTGTTGGCTTGTCTAAACACGGTTTCAGATGTTTCAAAAGGGCTCCGACTTGGTGGCTAATGTGTCCAGGGAAATCTCCAAGCTGAGGGCAGAAGAGAGGCTAATCGACATGGAGAGAAGATGGTTCGAGAAACAACTTCCATACACAACAGATGATACATCAAGTCCTATAACCCTTTACAGGTTCCGCGGTTTGTTTATGATCACGGGAGTTGCATTCGCTTACGCTCTTGCAGTGCTTTTCATTCTCTGGCTCCGAGACCAATGGGAAGTTCTTGTGAATTCTGTCAACATCTTCATTTCGCAACGACTTGTACATTTGAAGACCCTCTTCGCAAGAACTGTCCATCCTGCTCCCCTAGATGACGCCATTGGCGTGAATGCGGTGCAAATGGCTCAACGGAATTGATTAAAACAGCGCCAAAGGTCCATTACCATCTCTAACACAAGTGAAGCTGTACAAATTGTTGTGATTGTAGTTCGTCTCTGACTCTCACAGTCTCACCTATCACCTCACAGAGCATCCTTGCCGTTCTTCCTCCAGAGGTCCGTCCACTAATCGTTGATTCAAACGGGCTTATTTCCATTGTCCAAAAATATAGACAATGTTTAGACCAATCCTTGCTTGTAATTTGTTAGTGTCTTCCAAATGGTTTGGTTCTCCAATCCAATGTATATTTAAGCAAACACATACGTCAGTCAATTATTGAGAATCAGATAACATCAAACAGAGAGGATCGATTTCAGTAACACAAAACGAAAGATTGAAAGTTGATAAGAGTGGTTTTGAGATGAGAAAATGGTTTCAGATTAATTCTTGCATAAATAAAGTCAAAAGACAACATAATGAGATTTATATGGATAATGAAACCCTCTCTCTCACGAAGAGGTTCTTCTACTCCTTCTCAACTAATCTAGTCGAACATGGATGAGAAAAAAACAAAGAGGAATCGAAACCTAATCGTAGAATAACTCTCTCCCTCCTTCTGTCAGCTTTCTTGCTTGCTGTGGTGTTGCCACGTGACACTATAAGAGTTGACGATTGAGTTCTGAATCTTCTTCCGTTTCCAAGCTTTTGGTCTTCAAGATAACAACTCCGTTACCCTAAAACCTACCTACATGGTCTTATAATTATGACCATCAAGCATAGAAACGTTCATTACCCCGTACTCATTATCGAATAAAAGCGTAACGAAAATCCGAGAGAAAGATTTTTTGATAACTGTTTGGGTTGGTTAGATAGGATTTGCTGATTAGACAATAAAATTAACAGATCCAATTTGGGTGCTAATGATCTCGCTGGCGAAGGTGGCGTGCTGATGGTGATTCCCGCGGCGAAGGATATATATATATATGTTTGCTTCGGTTGCATTTTCTATTTGTGGCGAAGGATATATGTTTCCTCCGGTGGCAGAAAAGACAGACTTGGGGATCTCGACCTGCAACTTAACTACATGGTTGAGCTCTACCATTGACGAAATTGTAGACAGCCACGCCAGACGGCTATGGTGGAACAAAATAAAACGAGGAAGGATGGTTAGTTTGATTTCACCTTGCCGAAATTGAATCATTTCTTCGAAACTGCATTCAGTTTTTTTAGAATGAGATGTTTTTTGGTTTTCCCCAAATAATTGTTTTATTTCAATTACTGAATATCCAACAAACAAAAAAGGATGGCATTAACCGGAGGATTACAATTTTCTCTGTTTCTGATTAAGTTTGGAGATGAAAAGTTTGGATCTTTGGCTGTTATTNTTTTTTAGAATGAGATGTTTTTTGGTTTTCCCCAAATAATTGTTTTATTTCAGTTACTGAATATCCAACAATCCCCAAACAAAAAAGGATGGCATTAACCGGAGGATTACAATTTTCTCTGTTTCTGATTAAGTTTGGGGATGAAAAGTTTGGATCTTTGGCTGTTATTGAACCTGTAAATGAATTTGATTCTAAGCATTGAGTTACATTGGTTACTTACGTTATGTGATGAAGTTTATTAAGTGTAGTATGGGTTCTTGTGCTGGAAAGTCTCTAGCTTGGAGATTTCATTTGATGACTCAGACTTTTGCAACACCTATATGATNGGAAAGTCTCTAGCTTGGAGATTTCATTTGATGACTCAGACTTTTGCAACACTTAAAAGATTTTTACTTAACATTTCGTCAATTGAGTTTTGCTAAATTGTCTGCTTTTTGTTTATGTTTTGTGGATTACGGAGATGAAACGGCTATAACCAAGGGAGGAGGGTGAGGTTAGTTGGAAGACCTTCTAAGGCTCAGAGAGAGGATAGTATTAGAAGAAAGTATGTCTCTGACATTGATCAGAGGGTAAGTTCTTTTTACGTCTCTCTTCATATTTTTCAGAAAAGGAATTTCAGTCTTGCATCATTTGTTATTCTATATAGTCTAGTCTTGCATCATTTGTTATTCTATATAGTCTTCTTTTAAATTTAGTTGACTGAGGAAGTCTTTGCTGGTTTGTTCAGCGGTTGTGGTCAAGTAAGTTGAAATCCATAAAGCTTTCTTCTTTTCAAATTTCAACTTATAGTTTTAATTATATGTGAAGTAACATAGCCTTTTTTTTTTCCCTTCTGAAGGTTGTTGATTGTCGAATCTATGGAGATCCAAATTCGGTTCTTAGCTTTGTGTTTGTTGACTTTTCTGATGAGCGTAAGTTAAAGCATATGAGGTTTATAGTATAGATTTGGAGGTAAGCTGGTTGTCTTATTTTACACATGGTAGAAGAATAGGTTGATATTGTCTGTGAATTTGATCTTCAACTCTTCTAAGACGCGAATGGGTATTTCTGTAAGAAGGCTATCACTTGAATTGGTGGAATCGTTAACTAATTATATCTCTCTCTCCTAAAGTAACTTTGAAATTCTAATGGCCTTAGAGAACAATTAAAATTGAGATTATAATATAATCTAAGATACTTTTCTTGGGGGATAAATTGAAGCCAAACCCAATCAAGCTTGCTAATATTACCCTTATAATTTAGTCACAGATCATTCAAAAGTTTGTACATGGCTTAAAAGTTCAAATCATTACTCCCGCAGCTGCTTTTCAAAATATACCAGACATGTTACAGATTTCTAGCAATTCCCACACATCTTTCAATACCAGGGTTCCTATTGTTTATACTCCCAACTGTTGGTGAAGCTTGCCAGAAATATGGAACTATTTTCAGGAGACCTCAAGGTTTATTCATCAGTTTAAAAGACCAGTATGGATTATAACTTTATCATATCATTTGCTTCTTTTCCACAACTTTAACTTTTACTCATCCTTTGTGTTCATACAGTGGAAAGAACTGCCCTAGGAACATACATGTTACTGTTGTTGCAGGTAATTTCTTCCTCGGTTATAGCTTCGTTTCGGTTTTTGATCTGGTCTGAGCAAGTGCCTGAACAGAGTTGTTTTGACCTTTAGGGGATGGGTATTCCGGTTGGTAAATTGCCTTTGTATTCAGCACTTGGAGGTGTTCGTCCTTCAGCGGTAATGGTTTAAGATTACTAAAGGTTTTTTGCAATATTTTATAACTCAAGAATTTGAGACTAAGTTTCTTTTTCTTGCAGTGTTTACCTGTCACCATTGATGTGGGAACAAATAATGAGAAACTGTTGAATAATGAGGACGGCAAGAAGAGTATCCAGTCTCAGCTTCAGAAAATGTTGAACAAACTGTTGAAGAAAATGTTGTAATTTTTGGTATGAAAAAACTAATTGTTCACATTGTAGTTATGTCAATACATTTTGGTATAGATTGTTTGACTTTCAATATTTTGGTAACAATCAGAAATAGATAACTAAAAATAGTCTTTAACCAAGCATGGGTTTGGTGGTGGGAGCGTTCTGGTTTAAAGGTTCAGCTTTAGTATATACTTTTCTCCTTCGTTTAAAACTTGAGAGTATATCTAGAAGAGGGAATAATATATGTTTAATCCTATTAATAGATGCCAAATCTTTAAAAAGGAGATGTAACTACAAAAATGGAGGGCTACAAGAATGGAGAAAAAGAATAATAAGAATATTTGATGTAACTATGATTTAAGAATTATTCATCTCTTGCAATAAAAAAAAAAGTGACAACGTAGCTAAAAATATTTTTACATTATTTGGACAACTTTTAACAAACAAGTTAACAAACAAGTTGTTTCTTCGGAAAAAGTCCTTATATGAATAAATCTTATTTAAGAAGTAAAGTAAGATTAACAAACAAACAAGTTCATCATTGTTTTCGATTTCATTTTAAAGTTCTTCTTATCTTCAGTTCATTTATAAGAATAAATCTTATTTAACCCTTCTAATACAGAGTTGTAGTAAAGCTCGAGACCCATCCCGTCGTGGATTTCGTAGTCCTTGAGATCAACACGTATATTTCTCCAATCCAATTTATAAGATTGGGCTGTTTTGGGCTGGGCTGACAGAATCGATGAGCCCATAACTATTTTCTGAAAGAGAAGATATAAAACCCTAATCTCTGCCTCTCTAATTCCCAATATATAAGCTTCTCCTCATACTCTTCTCAAACAGCGCCCTCTTCTCTCGATCCTTTAGCTTAACCTTTTCAAACCTTTTTCAGTTTTATTTTTACGGGTTTTCTAGCTTATGTGCTATTCAGTTTCTCCTTTTTCTTTGTTTTTTTGGTTTGAAAAAGCAAGCTCAGCTTCTTTGGTTGGATTGAAGTAATCACGATCCAGTCAATTTAATAAAAATACAAACTTGCGAAATAGAATTCGGCAGTATCACTCGCCTGGATCTGATAGATTTCATGATTATCCAGGCCCTTAATCTACTGGCAAATCTTTCTCTCTTTTGATTTTTGATTTTGATTTTTGTTCTGCAAACGCACTCTGTCCCAAGACCATTAATTCCATGTTTTGGTGCAATTTCTTCGTTTGCTAGATTGAGTATCCAATTCAGTACCGTCCTCGGGATCTTCTCAGTGATCCCTACACGGGCTCATGGTTGGGTACAACACTAAATACACGGATGCAAATATTTTCTAATAATCCCATTCATAATATTTAGGAACAAATCAGCTCTTTGAATTGCTATATATATATATATATATATATACACCAGCAACCGCAGATGAATAAATTGACAAGTTACGGGGTATAGTACGAAGGACAATAATCGGTTCATAATTTGTTAGAACAAGCTCTAGCTTTTAGGATTCAAATTGAAATTACTATAAAGTTCGAACGGGGACAAGGCAGCTTATTCAAAGAATTACCATTTTAGAACATATTATGGACCCTACCTAATTGAAAAGCGGATGATCTTAATCGTGGAACAACTCGTTACACTGAGATGGAATATTAATGTGTCAAGCTTAAATGAAAGCCACAAATCCAAATCAATTAGCTTGGCTTTGGTATAGGAGAGAAATCATAGACTTCAACGTTCTATTGCGTACTACAGAACAGATTGTTTAAAATATAGTCTCCTTGGAAGTCGATGCCTACCTTGGTACCTTCTAGCTGGAGTTTATAACAAAATTCCAACTCTATGATAGGCCCATTTTATTTTACTCTAACCGAATGTGCTGGTGGTCTTAAGGACAAATAAAAGTTTGGAAGTACCCAAAGAAGGTGCTCTTGGTACTAGAGAAATTACAAACCAACATTGCATTGCTTACAAAACAGAGCTTGGAGACTTCAAAATCCTTAGAGAAACGTATTTTAAAGAAGTTTAGCTTATTGGGTTTTAGTTTATCAGTTTGGCAAAAAATATTGCGTTTTGGCACAATTTTAGTTTTTTATTTTATTTTTGGATGTTACGTAAAGAAAAACAAAATATCTACACCAATCTAATACAATAAACAATTTTTTCCTTGTGTACAAATTAAAACAAATGAAATATATGACAATAACAACTTTTCATAACAAACGATAAATATACAGTATGTACAGTAGGTATATTTTAGAGATTAGTGCAAAAATCTACAATAAATCTTTTTTTATTTTTTTGGGACAAATTCTACAATAAACTTAAGAATATTTTTCATCACCGGTCCAAGACGCCTTGACTTTGGGACCAGCAGGACCATCTTCACCAAGCATTTCACTAGGAATCTTGCTAATAAAATTTCGAAAACTTTTCCATATAAATGTCGGCAAAATCTTACCGAAAGAGTTAAGAATCTTGTCAATGTTGTAATGTACATGCGGCCCCCATTTCCTAGAATAGTTCGTCCACGGTGGCTCAACCACGTCAAGTCCTGAAATCACCTCATATCCCAAACCACAGTCCAACAACTTCTCACTTCTTGCCATGTCGTTTCTGATTCCGTTCCTGCCGTCGCCTTGCAACACAAGTCCAGGTTTTGGGAACATTGCGTGACCGTGAAGCGACGAGTATATTACTGGCTTGTTTCCACTTTCAAACTCTAGATCACATGCATCCACTAAAGCTCCTCCACTATGCTGAGAAAAGTATACGCGCCATAACTCGCCATTAAAATTGCTGATGCGTAAAGTAACGTGTTCCCAATCTCCAATATGTTCTCCAATATCTCCTAAAGACAGGCTCATGAATAAAAACTTGAGACGTGCATTGCCGTTGAAAGGACAGAATATCCAAACAACAATGTCAGTGAAAGTGCCACCAAACATTGGTTTCATGTGTAGATAAACTTTGGTGTTTCCTAGGTCTCCTCTCTTAACCTTTTCCTTTGCCTTTTCATCCACCGGATAATCTAACCAGAATGAGTCATCATCGGAACCGCCTTGTGGAAGGTTCGAGCCGTTTGGTTGTATAGGGACAGGGTTTGATTCGTTTCCTTTCTGGTACAACAATGCACCATTTGAGAAAAACCAATCAACGGAGGAAGGAAGAAAATCTTCTTTTGGATGGAAATATATCAAAGGAGAGTACGTTTGAAACAAAACCCTACTTTGATCTTTGCTTGGCATGTACGACATGTCAAGTTTTGTATTTCTTAAGCAGAAAAAAGAAATAGGAAGAGTAGGATTTAGCTTTTGAAAACTGAATGTTCCTGTGTACACACCTGTTTCTTGTGTTCCTCTCTTGATCGGCCTAAGATTAAAAACACTCATTTCTTTTGTTCCCCATACCAATGTATCGGCTTCACTCTGTTCCGTAAACTCAGATCGAACACAACTTATAGATTCTTGTTTTAGAGGAGGCTTTTGAGGAGAAGTAGTGACAAACAAACCAACCGCTTGGTATCCATTGAGACATACCGGCTGCCAAAAATATGCGGACCCGTCTTGTTTGATGTTCAGCGACGTCGTGTTTCCGACTTCAATGTAGTCGACTGGTGGTCTTAGATTACTTCCGGATACGTCTCTTGCAACAAGAATCCAACCGAAAAGCTTCTGGTTGTTTGGTTGCGCATAGAAGCCAAGTTTGAAGACGTTAGGAGGAAGATTTATAGGTTCGAAGATGCTGAATCCCATGTTGTCTCTTCCTCCTTCATATGTTCTCCATACTCTCTGTGCTGTTGAGTTCGAGATGGAGACTTGTGTAACCTCAAGACCTCCTAAGTCTATGGTCCCTTTGCCAAAACTTCCATTACCGGGAAGCATAGTTGGCAGAGGACCGGGAAATGTAAAGGTTGTTTCTACAGGTAAACCATTGGCATCGTTGGTTTGGAGATTAGCTCTAGTTTCCGCCCATGGAAATTGATTAACAAACAGAAAAAGAGAAAAAAATAGAGGTTTGAAGTAGGTTTCAATAGAAATTTTCATTTTTAGTTTCGTTGATAAGTTAAACATATAAGATTATGTGTGTTTCAACTTTCATTCTCTCTACATTATATAATTTGATGTGTATGTCAGAAAGGGACATATGAAACAATTGATGACTACAAACTACAATTTTTCCAAAAAGAACAACTAATAAATGTAAATTTCTAGTCTACAAACTTATAAAAATATACAATGGATATAAATATATAGTCTTACTTACTAAAACTGATAGATCTTTATTTTTCAAATGTGTATTCAATGATTTTAGAAAAAATCTAAAAATACCATATTTTGTGATAATCAAAGAATCATGAACCATTGATGGTCATGCAGAGATTCTAATTTGGTGTTCAGAAAAGGTGAAATTTGTTTCTTGAATAAGCAATTACATCATATTTTAAATTACTTTTCCAATAATGTATTTCAGTCACATAAAATATAAGGACGGAAATAATGATTAATAATGATTTCCCATTTCAAAACACATTGGTATGAGTAGGAACAAACAACTCAACACTTTTGTGTTAATTACTTTGATTATTCTTATTATATGGATCAGTAATCATTTATGTTTGTCAATAACATGCATTATCCGGTTAGATCTTTAATAGTGACACTAACACAAATTATTAGGCTATATCAGTTATCATTTTAAAAGTGTTTGCGTGAGATATGATTATCCAATTTCTCTCCAAATCTGGATATTTCAAAAAAAAATTGAATTGAAAAGTAATTATTTTAGATATCCCATGAATACAAATGTCTTGATCATTTTAATAACTTCTTTAGATCCTTATCCGTTATAAAAAAAAAAAAAGATTTGTAGCTTTTGAGTCAGATAAAAATATCATAATGCTATATGGCAAACTAATCCATTCCTTTATTGAGTAAAGATTTTTGCTTGACAGGAATATTACTAAATAAATGAAGCGAGCAGACAACAAACAATAATCAATTACATTTACATACAATCACACGAGAATCATCATGTCAACTATCAATTTCCTTTGACTTTCTCATGGCCGTGTTTGAAAGTCACCGCATGAAGCATTGACCAAACCCAGAGAACAGCTAAATCCAAAAGCAGATCTTCCAACGTCAAACTCCAACAAAGTATTTTCCATCTGATGCATTCCGATCACCACCGCTTGCTCCGTCGCATCTCCTCCGTTGAGGAACGCCAAGCAAGCCACGTCATCACTGACCTTCTTCATCGAGTTTGCGGCAAACAGTTTCCAAATCTTCCCGTCAGCCAACTCCAGATCGATCCGAGGCACTTCGAAATATTTTGTTGACTTAAGACAAAACTCCAAAGGTGCTGTGCTATTGACACGTGGAATATCCGAGGTTGCCTTCGAAAACGCTTCGATAAAGACTTTGTATATATCGCTTCGTAAGGTGGTGAATGGAGTTACGGTGCTCAGAGTCACGCCTCCGTCACCCTTGCCGTCAAAATCAAAAGCGTTTGGTGCAAGCAAGATCGATTTCCCGTTGACGAAAATATCCTTGAACCCCAAGAAATAATTGTTGAGTTTTCTAGGGTTCTTGATCAATTGAGTGTAAGAGAGCATGGATCTTGCATCATTGTTCTTAAGCTTGTACGGACCCCCACCAAAGAAAATAGCACCTTTGTTCGTAGGGTTTTCATCAGAAGGCAAACACAAGGCAAACTTCTTCTCAAGCCCGAGTCTAGGTGGAGTCAGCTGGTTCCATCCGGCGAGAGCCGTGGGTGCAAGCCCGAAAAGGCCGAAAACCCCGGGAGGAAAGTCGGGGAGGAACGGCTTGGGGATGCATAGGTAGTTGAAGTTATTGATTGTAACCGAGGAAGATCTAGGGTTTAGAGAAGAGATGGCAAAATCTCCATAGGTGAACTGATTGGAGCTACATAGACTTTGGAATGGCTCAAAGGCGGTGGCTTGGCAAGCACATCTTCCATTGATGATTGTGTTTTGGGTAGGAGGGCACTGGTGAGGGTTGAATCTACGAGTGAGAGCACACGTGGCGGAGCCACAGGGGATGATGGGGCGAGAGAGACCGTCATTGCATTTGCGGGTTATGAAGGATCCGCCTATGTGGATGAAATACTCTTCGTTTGTGTTGAGTGTTAAGGTGAATATTGGCAAGATGGTGTTCTTGGTGACGGTTGATACTAGGGTTTGGGGTTGATTATAATGAGCCGAGACGTAACTATATGCGGAAAACAAAAAGAGGCATAGGAGAACATTCTTTCCCATCTTTTGAGAGTTTATTTTTTATTATTAACTACAGAAGTAAACAAGTATATATAGGAAATTAGGGTTGAAATTTTCAATTTACAGACGTCACACACGCTAATCTGTAAGAACACGCATGTAAGCAAGAAAAAAAAAACACGCATGTAAACAAGAAAAAAAAAAACACGCATGTAAAACACAACGGTCAACGGTACCGTCGTACCACAAAACTAGTCATAAATAAAAGAAGGTTGTGATGATTGGAACTTTGGAAGCCAGACCAACCACCATATATATATGATAAGTTGAAAAGATAAATAAAAGAAAACTACTGATGATGGATGTATATTGGTCATACGTTATAACCTTTTTTTTTTTTTTGTTTTTTTTTTTTCATACACGAAACAAACTTTTAAATACCCTATCACTTCTTGTGATATTTGATCATATATACGAGCAAGCAAATAATTTCAAATTTGAAAGATAACGTCTACCAGTTTTGTTATAGTTAGTTCACCTAGACGTTATCTACTAGCATGCTGATTTATTGTGTACCCTTTTGTGAATTTGATATCCTAAAATCGATCCTACCGCATAGTGGCTTGCTTAAGTAGCAAACCGAACTCGGGTGGCTGTATAATGAAAGCTGCGCAGCTTTGAAGTTTGGCTATAATGAAAATTGATTTGACAGTTTGGCAGGATTTGAAAACCATCATTTACTGGGAAATTTTGGATGAAATAAACCATATAAAAATAGTTAATGCATGTAAAAAGGTTGAGAAAAGCTGTCTGGTTTATTTCAATATTTCTGTAGGCAGATTTAGTGAGTTTCTAGATAAATATGTTTTGAAAACAAAGTTGCATATAGTACTTAGTTTTAAAATGTGGTAACACTCTCATAATTAAAACCTACAATTTTTTGTAATCTGCTTCCAATAAAATTGAAAAGGAGCATTGACGTTTTCATTATTATATTTATAGTATTTTTTTTTTTTTTTTTGATAAAACGGTTTGTGTGAAATAAAATAAAATAAAAGTTTGAGGGAATTGACTAGTAATTTTATTTTGTCAAACTATTGACTATATGAAGTTAAACAAAGAAAAATTGGCAAGTATTCTCTTTGTTTAACTCCGTAACAGCTCTTGTCAGTCAAAACGCGAACGCTAAAGTATATACATGTAAATATGTAATATATACGTGTTAGATTAAATAAATAGTTTGTGGTAATTTCATTCCCCTATTCTTAACTTAGTTGAGCATCAAACTGAAATGAAAGTGAAATTAACACAGTTCAGTTATGGACTTATGATCACCATTCAATTTCATTTCAGGCTTTTGCTATAGAGATGAAATTTGTACACTTCTGTTATGAACTTATTAACAAGTACACAACGATAGCTAAATTGATTATGATCGGTCATCGGTGTTAATAATCTTCATTCTCTAGAGTAACTCCACCAAACGCAAAGATTTGTTTTTCCACAGTTAACAATTTTAGAATAAAATTTCCATCCTGATTTGTTGAGTCGTCGTCCATTGTGAAGAACACAGAAAATGAAAAAGATAAGATCCTACACAAGTCGTCCATAAAGTCCTGCAAAACATTTAAGACCACTGAGAATCCATAGAGCAACCACAATGCTCAAGCGGATTCAGTCCTTTGACTAAACTGAATTGCTTCTATCTCCTCAGCAACAACGTCCTTTAACCCCAAACGCAGAACTATCTACCTTTGATGGTTTCCCCAGTACCATGTCCGATACCATTTCAGCTGTTCCTAGAGCCTAAACGATTTCAAGAAACCAGGAATGGTTATATGGTTCTTGAGAAAGGTATTAATTAGAACATTAGGATGAATGTGTACTTACCATGGAAAGTCCACCTCCTTCATGACCAGCTGCCAAGTAAAGGTTTTGTAATCCGGGCACGGATCCTATCGCTGGCTTTCCATCAGGCACTGTGATCAATTAAAAGACAAGTTCAGGTTTTGTGAATTATTCCAAACACTGGTTTCAAGCATTTTATGGAGCGTTAGAAGCTTACTGTAAGGGCGCAACCCAACTCTCACTTTCCTGTTACGAGTGAAATCTTCAAGGGAAATATCTCGTAACTTGGGGAAGAACTCTGCTGCACGCTCCCATATGCAGCGGATGATAGTCTCGTCAGCTTCAGTGTCGAATCCGACAAACTCACGGCTGCTTCCTGAAATATGAGATGGCTAAATGAAGTTAGTGAACACAGATTTTGCGGGTTTAGGAGTTTAAGAGGTGGATGGACATAGACTGATGAAATTATGATTAAAAAACTTACCGAGAACAAGGTTCCCTGTTGCGTCCATTGTGGCTGTCATGGAAATAGATAGCATCCGTTCCTCCACATCCGATCCTGGAGCTGAAGCACTTTGATGATCCGCGTAACCAGCCTCCATTATCCCGTGATTTAAATGGAATGAATCGAAATTCTCTACCACAAGCAGATGTCCCTGCAAGGAACAAAGTTGGATGCCCCCTTCATATTAGAAATACCAGAGTTTTAACATATTCTCGAGAGCTTGGCTTGCCAGAATTTTTTATAATGAATATGACAGAGATTTGAAACGGCAACTCATTTTGTACTGGCAGAGAATGATTACAGGGGAGATAAAATGCAAGAATGAGACGAGAGAGTCGAACCTTTCTCGGCTTTACAGGAACGTCCATCGAAATGTTGCAGTCTTTAAGCAATTCATGCATGAGAGAACCACTCCAGCAACCAGCAGCTACTATAGTAGCCTTCTTACCATACAAGCTGCGGTTCAAAGTCTGGACACCTGTAACCTCCTTGCTACCCACATCAGACCTGAATCGAAGATACTATTACACATCTCTAACAGAAGAACAATTATTGGTGTGCATTTCAAGATTTATAGAGACTTGGATTAACTTCTTTGTGAGCTTTAGTCTCTAAATGTGCTAAAATTGTCTCTATGCATTTTTTTTTTTTTTTATTGTTCAGAAGAGTATACGATTCAGCTGAAACAAAGATTGGCAACCTGATTAAACCTGTAACTGGTTCATGATAGAACTCTGCATATCTTCCCTCTGCTGCAAACGCTCTGTTACCCTGAGGATCTCAAAGGAAAAACTAAGTGAACCGCAAAGAAAAGAGCCAGATGAGAGACATTCGGCTACAAAGGAGAATGTGTTGCAACCTTTTCGATATAAGCAACCGCACGATGAGCATCCAACTGAGAGTCATCGGAAAGAAAGGCAGCCCCAGTATGGTCATCCACAAGGATTGCAGGCTCCTTTAGAAGCAAATCAGCGCTAGACAAATATTCAGTTCTCAGACCAGCTTCAGATAGCTCATGGACCTTTTGTTTCAGAGTAACACATTCCTGAGAGGTCCTTCCAATCATCAAGCTTCCTGCAGGAAACAAATTAGCTATTGAGCTGGGGTTGGAACCATCTTATAGACAATCAAACCCAAAAAAGTGTAGTTCAAAGATATGCAGAGTTCTAAGCCAATGGAAAGTGGGAGAGTCAGAAAAAACCTGTCTTTTTCCAACCGAGCAGCTCTTGAGGATCGTTTAAGCTCTCTGCAAGATTTTGCCAGAGATGATGGCTCCTGACGGCCAAGTCCCATATCTCACTGCCTGGTTTCTTGTGTGTCATCCATATATATCCCTGCCCTGTAATCACAAATCAACAAATTGCATGTTAAGTCAACTCTATTGAGCTCCAACTTGATTTTTATTTGAGAATCAATAAGAAAACAGGTTATGCCAGATCCGATTTTGCAACTGTGAGTGAAGGGAAGAGATTACCGGCACCGGTGGCGCCGGAGCAAGGGACGGCTTTATCGACAACGGCAACTGATAGATCCGACCCGATAAGGAACTGGCGGGCAATGGTCAACCCGATGATCCCACCACCAACGACGACTACATCGAAGGAGCTGCGAGAAGCAGTGACACGAAGCGATGGAGATGGTCCATATCGGATCCTACGGGTTTGGGCGGGAGATGAAAATGGGGCTGCTAAGAAAGTGGGTGAATGAACGACTACGGAAACCATAGGAACAGGTTTTAGTATTAAAACTTTCTAAAGCCTAATGTAACAACTGGATTGATTATGTGTGTGTGTGTGATTATTATTCTCTCTGCTCTTGAGATGGCAGTGTAGAGTAATCTTGTTAGTATCATCATCAAGCACAGTCACAGCTGCAACTTGAAAATAAATATTAATCTATTACAATTGCAAGTTCCCCTTAAGGCTCTTAACAGTTGACACCATAACATACATTTTAATGGTTGAATCAACTCTACGGCATAAACAACAACAACAAAAAACAGCATCTCTGAATTTCAGCAATACTTATCTTCAAGCTCCTACAGCTAGTACAACACCACCAACACTGTCAACTTCTGAAAATGATGCTAGTGGGTAATGGAAGCTTCCCCCACCGAGAGTCCTCATCTGGTGGTTAAGTTAAAACTACTAACTAAGATTGCAAAAATAGCGAGGAGAATCCCTCTGCTTGTCACAAAGATTGATCGTGGTGATCCCGAAAAGTTCACCCTCGCTGCCTGATCCCTGCAGAAGAACAAAAATAAGACACAACAAGTTTTAGGAAACGTTATTTTGTACATCTTTCTTTCTTCCTTCTGACAAGTAGTCTTACTTTTGTAACGGTGAGAGGCGGCCACAGTATATGGCGTTTTCAGGAGTGGAATTCTCGGATGAGTCAATCTCGGGATTAACCACATTCAAGTAGGCTTCTTGCCCCAGATACCATGAGGCTAGATTGTCTATCCGAAGGTTCCACATGCCAGCATTGTCCAAATATACTAAGATGGCCGTCCATGCACCAGGAAACACCTGTAAACACACACAGGAAGATATCGTGTATAACCACATAGAAACCAATGTAAAGATATCGTTTTTTATAGGCCTTGAAGACATAAAACCTGCGTAGTGGATCTCGCAACCCCGTCCCCTTTGTTGTATGTGCTTCTGCTATTCTCTGTCCACAGACCAAAATCCATCCTTGAAAGACAGACATCATTCTTTTTTTCAAAATCACATTTTGATATATAGATGAGATCTAATATGACTAACGAAACCTTACCCGACAACAAAGAATGCATAACCATCCAAGTGATAGCTCTTAACACTAGTGTCACTATTCTGAAATATGATCTCCATGAACCCCTTGAAAGTGCCGTTTATGACAGAGGTATCAACTTTCGGATGCCTGTTCATCGGTCTTTTCGGGAAATCCAACTTGTACACCCCTGTGATGTTGTACTGCTGAGCAAGCTTTAGCGGTGTTGAAGGAGGAAAGTAGGATATGCCATTAAGAGTGGTACGCAATCGCCCATCTATCAGCTCCGGTGGTCTATTGACAATCACATAGACATCAGTTACTGTTATCTGGCCGTATTTGAAAGATCCCTGAGGGTTCGGCCGAGCAGCTCCAGCTGAGACATTCAACCTACAAGTAAAGATTTGCATTTCAAAACCATTTCCGGATTGTGCTCATAAGAAAATACCATTCTTGCCCAAGACATGATAACATAAGTGTACATAGTTGTCAAACAACCTTATGGATCGTGCTTGGTTCATAGAGAAAAACGTGTCCAACTCATTAGGAGGATCAGGGAGTGGACCTGAAGCTGGTCCTTGGGAATTAGAGTAGTGCAAGATCGCGACTCCGATAGCTGGTGATTTAGCAAACCTCGGGCTGGCAACAATGTAGTAGTCATTACTACCAGATTGATCCATAGTGACCAGAAACGAGAAAGATTGACCCACATGAATGTCCATATTCGTATAATTCTGCTGAACTGTGTATGAACCTTCCGTCTCAACGAGAAGCAGGTTGTGATTCTGTATTCTGAAATTCAAGCTGGTTGCAATGCCACTGTTATGAACACGGAAACGGTATGTTCTCCCTATTAAAGATATGAGAGTGGTTAGAGAAGAGAGAAGAGAGAAGAGAGAAGAGTCAAACTATAGAAACTATAGTTTAAGGATATGATGTTTTTGAAGTAACACCTGGTTCAACGTTTATTGTCCCAAATGAAATACCATCCGAAGCAAGCTCGTGGCTGTAAGGAAAAGGTCCAAGTCCATTGATGACAATGCCATCTGGAGCTCCAAAGTCAGCCTTACTCTCAACGTCCTTCCTCAGCTTCTGATTTCCCAAGCGAAGGATGTTAAATGTTAAAACAACCACCGTAGTAAAGAGAGACCAAACTAAAACATTAGATTTGTTGTAAACCTTATGGCTCTTAGTGAACCAATCACTGAGAAAGAGTGTGACATCTCCATCAGGGAGAGAGAAGGGAACTGGAATGATGTCTCTGTTGTTGATAATGATCCCTCCGTACCCACCAGCTGCTCTCTGGAAGTTTGTAGAAGGGAAATAAAAGAAACTTCCGATTTGGTCCTTGACTTGAAACTCGTAAGTCCAATTCCAACCAGGAGGAATCGGACAATTAGTGCCCAAAACACCATCTTGCCACGAGTTTTTCCTGTGTTGGATTCCGTTCCTACACTCACCGACAATGCTACTAGTGACCAAACTCCGAAAAAAAAAAAAAGAGTAATACTAGATTTGAACAGAGCAAGAAATCACTATATACCAAGTGAGAAGCAACGGCTCATCAAGATTATTCTTCACGTTCATAACAACATTCCAATTCGTGGTTACATTGAGAATGGGGCCAGGGAACTGCCCGTTTATCCCAATAACCTACCCGAGATCTCAAAAATTGGAACAAATCAGAATATTTACATTGCTATCGAAACTACACTCAAGGAGAGAAGAAGGGAACCTGTTGGCGAGTGCCGAGAGGAGAAGCGGTGAGGTAAGAGACAGTCCAATCGAAGAAGACGTACGGGTCGGCGGCGAAGCAGACAGTAGCCGACAAGAATACGATTACGGATTGGTACAGAGAAGAGCACGATAAGTGCGGTGGAGAGCAGCGCATTGGATCTCTCTCACTCGACGAATCTTCTCTTCTTACTTGAGAGTCGAGCAGTGCACTAGTGAAACCGGAGAAGACATGTGCAGAGAGACTGGGGAAAGCTTTTTTAACCGCGTCTGGAGATGAGAATAGAATGTGATTACAGCCCGAGGCGCCAAAAGAGCACATACTTGTTGGGTCCTACTTCTCAGAGAAACTATTAAAATACCCACAATCTCTAAGAAAACATTCAAAATCAACCCCATGTTCCAAATCTGCTGTTCGAATGTTTTAAAAGCCACAAGGCTTAAGAGTTAAGAGTCAAATGTTCTTGAGACCACAGCGTTAAATAATACCCTTTATGCCTTTACTTCTAGTTCAATTTTTCTTTTGTCAAATTGTTCATATTAAGAAAAGAAAAATGCCTGCTCAGTTAAAGTATAAAGTTTTGTTTTTTATGATTAAAAGTATAAAGTAAGTTGGGGGTCAAATGTGGCTCATTCAGTTATGAAGTATCGATTGAATGAATCTCAAGCTCATAAATGGAAATCCTGCCCCCTCTATACACAGCTCCGATTTGAAACTAAAAAACTATCACTTTCTAAAAAGAAACATGAGAAGATAAGGTTTAGGCTAGATCCCTTATACAGAAGAAGTAAAGCACTTGCCTCAAGCCACAAACTATACCTCAGATTTTAAGAGGCACACTACTACACAGTTTGTCTAATGGACTTGTCTAACTTTGAGTTACCATTCCCTTGTTTGATCCTTTCCTTAGCTTGACATCTTCCTTCCTAATATAAAGTTATAAACAATTATTGTTACTAGTTACTACTTACTACCCACAAAGAATTCGACTTTCTAGTGTCCACATGCTCAAATTTTAACCATTCAAATGTTTTATAGTATCTTTTTATATCGTGAATATATAAGAAATTAGGCCAGTTAATAAGTTAAGGGTTGGGCCTATCTAAAGCCTTCGAAAGAATGGAAAGGCTTTCACAAAAGACTGTCGCAAAATTGCGGAGATACCAGAAAAACATGAGATCCATAAAAACCACACATGTTTTTTTATCCTACGAGTGTAATTTAATCACATGTTTTGATGGAGCAAAGATATTAATGCTCGGTTCATTGTGTGAACTAGACTAATCTTCATCGCCGAAAGAAATTACAGTGCATTCTACAGATCGACAATTTAACTAACGCAAGCCATCCTTTATCTTATCCACAAGAATGTTAGTTTTTAATTAACACCTTCTCGAAATTAAAAAAAAAATGGTAAAGAGAGAACGAAACAAACTAACTATTTTCAAATTAGCAATAAATAGAGTTTCGACTAAAAGTTTATGACTCCTCCGGAACAAAACAATCTGTTCGAGAGACGCGCATGCAGGTGAAAGATTAGCTGGGGGTAGTTTCGGTAACACTGTTTTTGAAAAGAACGTTTGTTTGGATCCATTCCTCAGAATAAGCAAGCTTTTTTGCCTATATACGTAATTGAGCAGTTACAAAACACGCGCCCTCC
This sequence comes from Noccaea bulbosa, assembly GCA_900406535.1. NCBI lineage: Eukaryota > Viridiplantae > Streptophyta > Magnoliopsida > Brassicales > Brassicaceae > Noccaea > Noccaea bulbosa. The sequence goes on along the minus strand of OVBJ01000126.1, from coordinate 34,241 downwards.
CGTTCAACTGAACAAGGCGCTTCTCGTTTGTCTCCCACGCGCCTTATCCGCGAATGTTGTATTCTTCTTTCACTCTTCCCATGTGACACGGGCCATTAATTTCAAGCGTCTCGGCCCAATCATCCTCTCAAGGACAGACAGATCATAAATGTACCCCGCATCCTCCAAGGAAGTTACAGTAAATTTCGCTACACGTGTCTGCATGCGATTGGGAAATCCACTTTTCCGCAGTATGAACACAGAAACAGAGGATCACGCCTCCATCGAAATTTCGCCTTCAATAATTTTGATCCACTCTGTTTCAAGCTGTCATCAATGTCGTCTTCTTCTTCTTCCCCCACCGTTTAAACCCTAATCTTATCATCCTGATCGCGAAGCAAACAGATCGAGGAAATAAAATTTCATGAATTGAGGAGATTTTAAAAATCTCCCAGTGTCTTTTTGTTTGTAATTGTTTACGATGAATCGTATAGCTCAATTCGCGCTTCTTCAGCTTCTCATCACCGTTGCGATCTCGATCTCGGTGGTTTCCGCCGAGAATTTATCGATATACGAGATCCTTGAGGCGCACGCGTTACCCAAGGGGCTACTACCAAAGGGGGTAAAAGAATTCAATGTCGACACGGAGACAGGACAATTCTCGGTTTTCCTAAACCAATCCTGCAAGGCCAAGTACGAGAGCGAGCTGCATTACGAGGCCAACATTACCGGGACGATTGGGTATGGAAGCATCGGAGGTTTATCGGGTATATTGGCGCAGGACCTCTTCCTTTGGTTTCCGGTTAAAGGGATCCGAGTCGACATACCAACCTCCGGCGTTATATACTTCGATGTCGGGGTTGTTCACAAACAGTACTCCATGTCTTTTTTCGAGACACCCAAGGATTGCGTTGCTGTCGAGGACGAGGCTGAGCTTCGTGGGGACAATAAGGTATAGATTTTGTTTCCGAATTGAATTTCTCGTCTCTCGCATCATTGTGAATTGTGTGATACATTCTTTGTTTGATGTTTATAGCTTATTTCATTTCTGCAACCTTGAAATTGGTCGAATCTCTATGCAATACAAGTAGGGGGATGGTTTTTGATATTACTGTTTGAATCGTCAGATTCAGTTTGTAAATCGATCTAATAATCTGTTAAGTGGATGGGTTTTGTGCAGGTTCGGTCATCTATGTTGCAGTTCCATGAAGTAGATCAAAGTGTCGGGAGAAACATTGTGTAGCCAAAAGGTTGAGGATTTGTTGTATTGAACATGTGTTACAGTATACAAGTTAGAAACTTTTAGCTGCTCATGGATTTTTGAAGACAGACACAGAGACACACACACACACAGACCTTCCGTTTGAGGCCAGATTCTCTTTCTCTCTCTCTCCCCTATTGCTTTCTCACTCTGTTTGAAGTGAAAAGAAGAGAATCTGTGAGCCAAAGTTAGATGGGAAGCACAAGTGTGTGGAAAGCCCCAGATTCGGTTGAAGCCATCACAGGTGATTAATGATTTGTGAATTTTTGTTTTTTTTTGTTTTTTCATGTTTTTGCCCTTTGGCATGTATGTCACGCGTCTCTCTTCTCATTGTAGCATAATACATCATGTGTATGATATATATATGTTCCATGTGTAATCATATTCTTAAGCCCAATAAGATCATTTACTGTTTGCAAAAAAATTCTTCTTGGTTCAGTTGGTCAGAAGACTGATTGTTTTTGTTACGCTGTTTAATTCCGATAAAGAAATCTCTGGTTTTAGTGTAAAAATCTCACTTCTACAAACATTCGAAACTATCATGTACTTGTTCCATTTGTTTCAAGAGCAATAATGAACTGCACATTCATCTGCTGAATGTGTATGCATTCCGTAAATGAACATATACAAAATCCACGTTCAATGAGTCAGAGTTCTTGACTGTTTCCAAATTCACAATAGAACTCAAAAGACAAAAATTAACATAGATTTCTTGAAATTCTTGAATACAGTATATCGAAATTTATTGTGTTAAGTTTTGGTCGCATAATTCCGTAGTTGGATGTATCATATGCATGTCATTTATATGGCGATGACATTGTAGTTCCAATATTGTTTTTGCACCCAAAAGAGAATCATATATATAAAATTTTGAAAATATATAATTTCATAGTCAAACATTTTTTTATTCTAAAGAGGAATCGGAAGTAGAATCGTCGATTAGACTTCCATTGTGGCTATCGGGAGATCCGGTAGGCTTAATAAGATGAAGAGGTTGTCTGAGAGTCCAGTGCATTATACTCGCTGTCAACGTAAGAATCATCTTCTGGTTCACCTGTTCATATATTATGTACATAATATAAAATCTTCTGAGATTGTTAAGCAACTAGATGATTTATGGAGGAGAAAAAAAGTGTTTTCAAAGTACCTCAGTTATGTCTTCTGGGAGTAAAAATATGGAGCAACCCATCTTCCTGGCTATGCTAATCACGTAAGTGGCATTCATCTTTTTCTCTTCATCTGTATGTAGCAAATGTTTCAATAAAATGATACTGTTCAAACAAAGCCAAACGCAGAAACAAATGAATATATAAACAGTTAAAATTACCAGTGACTCCGTTTGTAACAAGACTCCAGTTAACAGCTCTTGGCTGCACTGAACTCAGCAGCTCCAGGAAAAATATTCCATCGGACAGGCTCTTGTCCTGTCACATTCAGACATCCTTCGTTAACTTAAAACGTAAAAGTAAAAACAAAGGAAGCAGGAGACTACTTACCCTGAAACTGTACATGCGAGTTTGGCTTCCGTTGTTTCTCACTTTAGCATTTGCCCACTCCAATATATCAACGTCTGTTATTTCTTTGCCGTTGGATTGGAATCTCAAGTTCTTAAGGAGTTGCAGGATGTTGTATCTCATCAATTGCCATAAGTATGCTGCAAGAGGTTTTGAAGACCATCACTATTATTAAAGTTTACAATGTGTGGTGTGATTCATAATAACACAATCATAGGCATAACATTGGGAAATTGTACCTAGTATGAGCTTCTTGTTTCCTTGAACAATGTCATTTCCAGCAATGTTTACCAAAGAAAACTTGAGCTGCTTCCCTAATTTCACAACCTGATTACAGTTTTCTACTTTCTTGAATGGTAATTTGATGGGAGGCTTGCTTGCTATTTTCCAATTAACAATCCCTGGAGACACCTTGTCGATTGTCTGCAACAGTATCCACCTGTTGCCAAAAGTGTTAGAATACATTCCACACTCCATTAACGTTTCTTGTACTGAGTGTTGAAATACTAACCCATCTCTGAGATCTTCAAAGACATTGTTTATGTACATAGAACTATCGAAGCTGTTAATCCAAAACCGGAATGCTTTTTCTTCTCTTGATATTTGGGTGTCATCGGCTAGAGTTTCGAGAAAAGATATCTGTTTTGTTTTGGTAGAAAGTCCGTTCCTGCGGGGAAAAGAAAAAGAAAGAAACACAGCTCTCATCTGTTAGATTTCATAGAAGGGTGCATATTCTAAAATGTTCCCTTGGACATGAAAATATTATGTCATTGAAGTGTTTCTTTCACCTGTGCTGGAAAATATGTGCTACAAAAGCAAGATTGAGATTCGGGGAACCTTCAACAATATCCTTGGCGGTCAAGTATCTCCTGCATCCCATTCTGTCTGCATGTTCGAGAACATGGTTTGCTCTCTGAAATGGGGATTTTGCTGGTACTTTTGATGGATTCTTGTGCTCTGGTGCCAGGACATTTAATAGATTAGTGTAAGCTTCAGCATCCTGCAGAAAACGTAATCATAAGTCATATAAAAGAGATATGAAACTTTGGTCAAGCCAGCAATTGGAGAAGTCATAACTTGATACATTTTAAACTTTGAATACCTTTACATCAGAGGAGAAGTTTGTGACGGTTTTCTTGTATTCAGTTTTTTTTAACTGAAAATTCATCCACCTCAATAAGATCTTCTCAGGCGATAAACTCATCAGCTCTTCCACATCCTGTTGATCCAAAAAGATAGAGCAATATCATCAATATTTTGTTTGTTTTGTTTAAAGAAACACGCTCTTGAGTGTTTGTAAACAACAGGTAACGCCGATTTACCTTGCTATCATCGACCAACTCCACCAGCTGGGGAGTTTTCTTCAAGTTTAGGTCTGCCAGCAATTGTATCTACACAAAGAACAGTCACAATGAAGACTAATAACACATAGTCTTAGTAAAACCAAATAACAGTAGCAGCATTAGAGCCCTCACCTTGATGATTTGAGATATCACACCGAGCACAAGATGACGCTGAATCACAGAAACACAAGTGTTAGTAAAATTTCAGAATATGTGATAGATTTTGAGTAGAGTTGCTGATTCACATACCCTTCCTTCAATGATGTCTTGAGTTCCTATATTAACCACAGTACACCCAATCGCCTTGGCAGAGTTAAGGCAAAGCGTATGGTTTTCGTTTCTCTCCCATGGATTAAGCATACTCTTTGTATTAATTGCTCGTTCATCAATCGTCCCAGGAACCGCCACATTTATAAGTTTACTACATAAAGCCAGAACATTTCTCATCACAGAGAAGAAAGAAAACATTCAACAAACACAAATAATCTGAGAAGGAAGGAAGCTTTACCAAAGCAAAACGCCATCTTTTGCAACTTCGAAGAGATCATTCGAGGAAGGGTTAATCGGGAGGTACTTGTTTAAGAATTCATCTCCCGAGAGGTAATTATTGATATGAGCGACGTAAGAGGACTTCTCGGAATCGCTGATAGTATGCAGCAAAGTGGTCGTAGCCGCTTTGAGAAACGCAGATGAGTTTTTCACGCCGCTTCCGATTATGGCGTTTACATGAGCTTGAAGATTAAGATAAATCTGCAGTTATGATCCAAACCCAAGTTGAAATTTAGCAATTTACATTCAAACACAAACATCTGTAGAGGTGGAAGCAGAGTTTTTTTTTCCAGAGATACAAATACTGATTACTGACCCTCAAGTAAAATTCGAAATCGACTTCATCGTTTAAGTTAGGATGGAAACTTTGGATCAGAGACGCTCTTTCTTCGTTGCTGAGGTTTTGATCTCCGACTACTTTTGATTTCCCCATCCTTGACGCGAGGTCTGACACGGTGAGCTTCCCGCTCTCCCTCCTCATGCTCGTGAACTGTTACATAAGTTTGAAATTTGACAGAATCAGATCGAAAATCAGTGAGAAATAAACGAATATTAAACTTTCTGGGGATTTATTCTCTTCCAGCGGATCGGACGTACGTACGTGAGATTTCAAACTCCGGAGCTCCACCTGGGTGAATTGGTTCTGCAGCCATGGATCCGATACCAAAATCCCGACGAAGCCTAACATTTATCTCCCTTCTTCTACACTTTCCGAAGCGAACGTAGTCTTGCTTTATCTTCTTTCTTCTCTTTGTGACTGTGTAAACGGAGAAGAGGAAGACGAAGAAGTAGAGAAGCTGTGCAGAGCTGGCAGTGGGAAGTGGAGAGAAAGAAATTCAAAATTATGACCAAATTGCCCCTTTTGAGCTTTTTCGTTTTAAATTTCTCAATCAGCTTTACTTGTGTGGGCAAGAAACTGTGACCTGTGAGGGCCCATCTCACTATACTATAGTGGGGTCCATATTGTCGTCACTGTTGAGAGGGTAAATACGGGATTACGAATTTACGCCGAATGTAACGGTCGGTTTGAGTAATTTGGTTATTATAAGGTAGATTTATTTAAAAGTTCAAAGTTCAAATTCAAACTTTCTTGACTTTACCTCTATTTATCCGTCACGCTATTCGGAATCCGAAAGCCTAACTATATAACGAAATTTGCAAAAACTCCTCCTAACTTTTAGTGTTTTTTTTCTTCTTTGTAAATCCTTTTTTTTTTTTCCAATCAAATTCTTTGTAAATCTATCTTGCACTAACTTTTGTTGTTCTCGGAGTGCGTAGCGTTGTATATTGAATTATTGACGGTGGTGGACAGTAAAACAATAAAACAATACGCATAATTTTAGGTGGTCTTATGCTACTCTAAACTAGTAATTAATAACTTTTAAACAAACCTTTGTTATAAGATAACGTGTATTTTATATAATACAGGCATGAGATAAGTATTTGATTGCAATAGTGTGTACTATATAAAGCTACACCTAAAAGAAGATTAGGAAATAAAGCATGTGCCAGACATGACATAGTGAATGAGAAAGAAAGAGATATATTGTAATAATTGAGCCAATATGAAGCAATCTTTGCCACGCTTTATGGCTTGCTCACTTGAAGAAAATGAAAGACAATATGAAGCAATCTTTGCCACGCTTTATGGCTTGCTCACTTGAAGAAAATGAAAAATTTATTGACAAGCGATTGTGTCCTGCCTTCAATTAGGTTTCGACTGATTACTATAACTCGAATATGGCTTTCATTTCATTATTTTAACCAATATATTAACATAAACATATGGAGAAAAATCTTTATGGCATGATTAATCGGATCTCCTTATTTTTTATTTTTTTTTAAGTAGGCAAAGAACTAAATCAGAATGATAAAACACCATTATGTCATTTGGACCCCTCCATGCTTCACCCACATGGTTGCTGATCAGCTGTGAAGTTTTCCATAATTGAACTAATATTGATAATTGATATTTGATAACCGGCCTTTGGTTTCCTATTAAAATACGATATTTACCGCCTTAATTCATATGTGTCATGTAAGCCGTCTTAGCTCAGTGGTAGAGCGCGTGACTTTTAATCCCGTGGCCGTGGGTTCGATCCCCACAGACGGCGTTTATGTTTTTCTTGCCGGCTTTGGAATCGGAATACGTGGCTCTTTATCATTAATCTCTAATTTTTTGTTTATCCTCGTCGCCTTCTTCGATTTTTCATCTTTCTTCTTTTCCTTAAACCCGCAAGCCAAAACCTCAAACGTTTTGAATCCGAAACGGAAAAACAAACTATGTTACATCTTCCTTTTTCCTCTTCCCCATCATCTTCGAGAAGAGAATCTCTGATCCCATCGATTATTTGCTCCTTTCCTTTCCCCTCTCGTTCGTTCCGTCCAAAACAAACCCAGAAGTTGAAGCGTCTGGTTCAATTTTGCGCCCCTTATGAGGTTGGAGGTGGATATTCCGATGAAGAACTATTCGAAAGATACGGAACCCATCAGAGTAAAACCAATGTCGACGAAAAATTAGATGAATCTGAGTACGAGGCTCTGCTTAAAGGAGGCGAACAAGTGACCTCAGTTCTTGAAGAAATGATAACTCTCGTATGTATTTCTACGTTTTCCATCGAGTCATAAATTCATAATTAATCTTCGCTTGCTTTTGTGAGTTTTCCTAAGCTCGGCATTTCGTCGAACAACTTAAAGGCGTTAGGCTTAGTATTTTTCTCGATATATTATCTTCATTTTCGTTAGACAGCTTTATAAGACATAGAATTTCTACTCGTTAGTTATGAGAATTCTTGGTTCTGTGATGGCTTGACTTGTAAATGCCTCTTATGTGTAGTTGCAAGATATGAAGATGAATGAAGCATCCGAGAATGTTGCTGTAGAATTAGCGGCACAAGGAGTTATAGGGAAAAGGGTAGATGAAATGGAGGCTGGGTTTATGATGGCTCTCGATTACATGATCCAACTCGCTGATAAAGACCAAGACGATAAGGTAACCCATTCTGCATTTCCCTTTGAATGTAGAGAAAAAGCAACCAGAAGTTTGCTTCGCAACGTAATTTAGCAAGGTCTTATATATTCTCACTGGATTTCAAGGCTGTTGTTACCTTTACCTTTATTCTGTAACATAATCTGGGAAAAAAGATCAAAGAAACTAAATTTTGTTTTGCATTCAGAGGAAGTCCTTACTAGAGGTTGTCAAGGAGACTGTCTTATCCCATCTCACTAAAAAATGCCCTCCCCATGTGAGTATATATAAAAATTCACTTTCTTTTTGCTGTGAAGACTTTCCTCTAGCTTCATTCATCTCTTAAATTTGACGCAAGTGTTGCTGTTTATTTAGGTCCAGGTGATTGGTTTACTCTGTAGAACCCCTAAAAAGGAAAGTAGACAAGAGCTGCTGCGTAGGGTGGCCGCAGGTGGTGGGTCTTTTGAAAGTAAGGACGGTACTAAACTTCATCTTCCCGGATCAAATCTGAATGACATAGCTAATCAAGCTGATGACTTGCTAGAGGTATTGTGTTTGGTTGGGTATATATATTTTGTTAGAGATTATTCATGTCTGAGAGATTGTGAACAAGTCTGAGGAATTTTTTGCAGACTATGGAAACAAGGCCAGTAGTTCAGGATCGTAAACTACTAGCGAGGCTTGTTTTGATTAGGGAAGAAGCGCGGAACATGATGGGAGGAGGTATACTTGATGAGAGAAATGACCGAGGTTTCTCTACTCTGCCTGAATCAGAGGTTTCTTAGACGAACAAACTGTTATGTCTATTATGCTGTGTTTATGAACGTAAATTAAACATTTGAATGACTTGGTGCTGCATTATCATTGAACAGGTGAATTTCTTAACCAAGTTGGTAGCTCTCAAACCTGGAACGGCTGTGCAGCAAATGATCCAGAATGTAATGCAAGGCAAAGATGAAGGTGCAGATGATCTTTACAGTGAAGAGGATTCTTCTACACAAGGAAAAAGACAAAGCGGATTAAATGGAAGGGTAAGTATGAGTAACTATCACATTTTGTGTTGAAAGAGTAGGTACTGAATTTAAGATAAGTCTTCTTTTCTTACTTGGCTTACTTGATGCGATCCAGGGAAGCGTTACAGGAAGAAAACCGTTACCAGTCAGACCAGGAATGTTTCTGGAGACTGTCACGAAGGTATGTTTCAACATTACTCAATCATTTTGGTGATATGAGAAGAATATTGACCGATTTGGTGTGATGTTTAAATTTAATCTTGATAGGTAATGGGAAGTATATATAAGGGTAATGCCTCCGGTATCACGGCACAACATCTAGAATGGGTTAGTTGCTTTAGAACATCAAACATTTGCAGACAAAGTTCTCTTTTCTTTGCGTTCAGCAGATCTTTTTATTTTCACTTGTGTATAGGTTCACCAGAAGACCCTCCAGGTTCTTGAAGAAATCGCATATTAATGTCTTTCCTTGTTACAAGCAAGGAAAGATTTTGCAGGTAGAGAGATTGATTGCGTGTCCTTAAATGTTGTTCAGTATATAATTGTAATTCGGTTGGTTGATATGACAAATATTACAAAGTTAAATTACTTTATTAGTTTGTTAAATTTGAAGTTGAAATTCTGCCTAGATATTTAAAGAAAAAGGAATATCAGATATTAGCCTGGAATCTTGAACCCATTCGGAACGGATGGGAAAAATTGTAACTTGTCCTATGTACCATTCAGCTGGATAAGGATAACAATAGTAACTATTTGATTCCAAATGGACAAATGGCATACATAAATTATCTTACTCCTAAGATGCATAAAAAACATAAATGCGACTAACTTTTAGTGGTTAAAAACTTAAAATTAGTGTGGATTAATTTTGAATTTAATATATCAACGGTTTAACCGAAGAGACACGCGGACGAGACAGTAGCCGTGTAGTATAGGGTAGGAAACGATAGTAAATGAAAGAGGAGAGTAGGCACAGTTTCGTAAATAAGACGAAAAGTAAGGGTAATCCCCGGACGTGAAAGCAATTATTATATCCGTTTAGAATCCTCGTCAGGTTACAAAACGATTCCGCTTCTCCGCTTCCAAATAAATATCTCACCAGGGTCTCTAGACTGTTCCTCACACACACCATTTCCATTTTCCTTCTTCCGAACGAATCTTTTTCTCTGTTCTCGATCTCTGCTCTTTCTCTTCCTCTCGGTTTTACTTTTCTCTCTGTAACGATGACTCAGGAGGAGGTTGCTAACGGCGCTACGGTGGAGAAGGCTTTTACCGTCTCCGCGTTGAAGACTCAGCTGATAGTGGAGGCTCAGAAGGTCAGCGACGCCGTGACGTTCTACAAGTCCGTCTTTGGTGCTGTGGAGACCGGACATTCTCTCTACCCTAAGCGTAAGGCTGACCAAGAGCTCCCTCACGTTCTCTCTGCTGAGCTTAAGCTCGCCGGCTCTACCTTCGTTGTTTCCGACGTCACTGCTCACTCTGGTTCTACGTAAGCTCTTCCCTCTCTCTCTCTCCATATTTGGCGTATAGATCTCCATGTTTTCTCAGTTTTTCTTTTAGGTTTACTTTTGTAGCGTTTGATTTGGTTTTAGATCTGGATTTTTAGCTTGTTCCACGAGAATCTGAGAGTATAGCATGTTTAGAACCCACTTTGCAAGGATTATGATGCTTATATGAACAATATTTCCTGTTAATTTTGTGGATTTTGGAGAACTATTTCCGGTCTAGATTTGACTTGTTGTGTGACGTTGATGATGAGCAGTGCGAAGGCTGAAGGGGCTAACATGGCGTTCATCCTCGAAACCGATGACGTTGATACTGCCGTTGCGAAAGCCGTAGCCGCCGGAGCCGTCGGAACCGTGACAGTTGGAGAGGTCTTGGAGGTTGAAACCGAAGGAGGAGCCAAAGGAAAAGTGACGGATCCCTTCGGCGTCACCTGGATCTTCACTTTCCCGGAGAAGAAGACCGACGAGAACAAGGAGAACAAAGAGGTCTAACTGTCGTCGGATCTGATTTTTCGTCGGTTTCTGAACAGAAAAAAAACTTCTATTATCCTATTTAGTTTTATGCATTTTCTTTTGTCTTTTGTGGAAATCCGGAACCAGTAAATCGGATTGGTATTAGCTAATGACTTGTTTGAGTCTATTTTCACCCTTTTGGGAAATACTTTGGTGAAAATTAATATATCTCGGATAATGGTATTATATTTTGGTTGATTTCGCTTCGCTTACACTATTTTCTATAATCGTAGTATGGTTCTCGTATTTGTAGGTCTGCTTTCTTGGTCATTTCGTTGGTTTCGATTTAGAGATATGATAATCGTCCATTTCAAATTGAAATAATCTTGTTAGGGAAGAAGGTACTTAAAGAATAAAGGAGGAATTTCATGATATTAGGAAATAATAATGACATGATCTTCGTTTAGTGTCAGTGTGGTTGAAAAATGTGTCGGGGGTAGTGGAACCATAAGCCCCTGGGTTTTCGCTTTCTTTTGTTTACTCGTGGTATAGCAGTATAGTTTGTTGGTTCTATTTTCGAAATTGCCATTCATGTGGTCCCGTCTTGTATGAGGTTTGGGACTTGTGAAGTTTTAATTGGTCCATTTATCTTTTGACCACCTTTTTTGGTTTACCCGTAAACTCCATAGGATAGAAAAATACGGTTACACCAAAGCAAAAAGGATTCATTTTATTTTGTTGATAATTATTATTATTACACTAGAGAAAACACACGTACGGAAAGCTTTAACAACAAGTTGGAGCGTTGGCTTTTGTTGATAATAATTGATAAAAGGAACAAGCGATATTAGACGAGAGAGAAACGAAACACAGATTTAACAAGTTGGAGCGTTGGCTACACCGCATTTGGTAGGGAGTCCAAGAGCGAGCTCGGGATCAACACCCAAAGTACCGAGCCATGGAGAGTGCTTGTAGCCACATAGACAGTTGAAGTCAGCGTGTTCAAGAGCGTTGCAGCAAAGCTTTGATGGGTTCGTCGGATTGTCTTTGGTCACCGCTGGCTTGCACTCGTCCATATCTGCCTGGGTCATGCCACAGAGGTCAAGCGCAACCACTGACCTCTCGGCTACAATAGCCATCACCACTATCATCACCACCATCAAAGCTGCCTTCTTGCTCACCATTGTATCCTCTTCTCTCTATTTTTTTTTTTTTATGTGTATATTTGTTGTGTTTGTGGTGTGTCAAAGTGAATGTGCATGAGAAGTTAATATATATCAAGTCTTGGAGACACACACCCGTGAACCAAATAGGATTATTCCATAAGTCACGGGTTTGGAATATTTTCATTCAGTTTTGGAGGGGTATGTGGAAGAGGGTAATATACTACTCTATAGGCTATAGCACTCTTATTGCTACTATTTTTTTTTTTGTCATCATAGTGCTACTATTGTTTTAATACATCAAACTATCTATTACACAAATTCCAGCCCACTAAATATTTTACAACAAGTGGAAGAGGAAAAATCCACAGTAGTACAACTAACTTGCACATTATTGTATAATTTTATAAATTTTGTTCTTCTTGAAACTGGGACATAAATAAAAAGAAAACACTAACATAGTGGGCCTGATATGAGCCCAAGTAGGAGTTATGTTTTCCTGGGGGCTAACCTCAAACTCTGGTGGCCTTTTAGGAATTATATAACAGCTACAGTAGCTACTACCGTTGACCAAGAGAAAAACAGTTAGCTGTAATTTAATTTTTTTTGTTTGGTTGTCAACAGAAATTAGCTGCTTAAACCACAAAACAAATGAGAACATCAGTTAGTATAGAATAGGACAAATATTTAAGGAAGAAAGAGGTTATATCATGTTTTTTGGTCTCTCCTTGGTCTTTTTACCCATCGACTCCATACTTTTGAAATAAAAGCCTGCGTAAAAAGTTTACTGCACATTTCAGACTTGATCACAAATGTTAAAGAAAACATTAAAAACAAGAATAAAGAAGTTGAAAAGGAAGAGGAAACTAGCCTTTGACCAGTGTCCTTCGAGACGTTTAGGCCCCTTCATTCTCTGTGCTGACATGAGAGGAGAATCCAGCGATCTCTATATTGTCGATTTCCCTCTTCTCTTCTATTCTTATATATAATACTATTCCTTTGGAAAAATATTCAGTCATATTCACAGGCTGTTTCCATGACGATTTTTTGGTCTACGTTATTTTCTTTTATTCGTTTGTAGTGGTTTCAATCGATAATAGATGATATTTTTCTATCACTATATCATCTTGCTCAAATTTGGTTGGTTCTTTGGAGCATTGAATGTCGGTGAAATAAACATGATGAACTCAAATCTAAAACAGCAGCGACCTCTAGTGTGACGTCAGCCACACCAAAATCGCGCATGTAGATCACTCTTTCACCTATGTTAATTTACGATCAATCAATTTTGTAGCGTTATGGAAAGCTTATTATTCCTATGCCAATAAATGTTAAAAATACAGATAACAAATGAACAAATTTTATCAAAGAAGGCAAATAACCAGTTTTATAACTATCCGAGCTAATTGAAGAAAAGTGAAAAAGGTGGTGGTAAATATTTTTTAAGACTTTATTTTCTCACAGCAACAAGATTTTTTAAGACTTTATTTTCTCAAAGATTTCTTCATATATGTTTTATGTTTTTAGTAATTTTAACTGATAAATATTTTTGATGTTTTATAGGTTAAGATCTTACATGTGATAGTAAATGTCACATTTTTATCTTTCATTATTACATTTTATCTTTACAATGTGTTCGTTATAAGTATTATAGTATGATAGACTACACATAGATTCTAGGTTGCATAGAGAAGCGCAATAGTATTGTGTGTTGACCACAAGGTCCACAACTAAAAGCTTCTGACGTCTAGAACCTAACAGGACAATTTCGAGATGTAGCATTGCTCACTGTAAAGAATATCGTATCTAAATTGAATGCTTCTCGATGTTATATGATGTGTGGTTAGTTCTGGTGCCTTAAAACTTTCGAGATAAGAATTAGGATTTTTTAAAAATGTTTAGTTTAGATTCCGTTTCCCATCTATAGTATTCATTATTCAATGGTATCAGTATGAGAAACTGATGATATATATATTAATATATATATATATATATATATATAAGACTAATTCACATACTCCGTGACAAGTGGAGCAGCAAAACGACTTGCCCCACGAGACCAACTCAGAGAAGTGCAAAATCTATTACTCCTACAAACTAAGTTGTCAAAATTATTTGTTTGTATTCCAGTCTCACAATAAATGTCTATTATAACATTTAGACCAAAAGCAAATAAAAATAAATAAATAAATAAATGTCTATTTACATGATTCATTTTTATAACAGTTGATGATGATGTAAACAGGTAAAGAGTTGGTAATTAAGGAGGAAAAAACAGATTTTTACTGCAAAAGAACACAAACCCGGTGGATTAATGATAGAAACATAGAAAGGACTAATGATGGAAATGTCTAAAGTCGAGAGTAGGCCAAGCAAAATAAACAACAGGCTAACGATCGACCCAATCTTTTAACTACGAGTAATGGATTTTCATAAGCATTGTTTGCTCTTTTATTATACAGTCTCCTCATAATTTTTTTAATTACGGATACTAATGGTATTCGATGATAAATTGTTTTGCGAAAAGTTCTCAGTTCTCACTATCCAAATAATTTTCGATGGTGACTTTCACCGATCGAAACTTGGAGGAAGTTCAAATTTATTGTAGTAAAAATTAGCTAATAACTTTTCAATCTCACAAAAGGTCATTAATAAATATCTAAAAGAATCAATGTCCATTTTTTCATAAATTTATACCAGAATCTATCATAACCCAATACTTTATTACATCAATGAAAAGCCATTCTGTTGATATATGTTTTTAACTGCTTTTCTCAAATTTAAAAGGCTGCAATGAGCAGTAGCAATTTAATTATGCTGGTATGAACAGTTTCAGTAATTTTTGACTTAACCCACCTGTCCTCTGTCACATAAAAACTTCTGAGAAAGTATTTAAAAATTAGAGAAATATTTAATGTAAAGATGGAATTTTATAAGGAAAAAGGGTGAGAGATTGACAAAAGATAATAAATGGGATTGCTTGGAATCGTGGCAATGTTGGTTGCACACTGCACAGAGCACAAAGTTTCATAACAGAGGTAATGTTGCATGTGGCCCCTCCTTCTTCCTAAAGCCTCTTTATTAACTCTTTTGTCTCTAAATTTTAAATAGAAAAATTCATTTTTTCAAATTGGATATTCCGATAAAAGATGATTAATGTTATCTGCTCCAGAAAGGATGTATTTCAGGAAACAGTAATATTAGTAAAATTAAAACTAAGAAAAAGGAATGGAATGCATAAGTCAGCTTTAGAGACAAGGCCATACAAACTTGGTCAGTCTGATAACATTTGCTTATTTGATTAGTTCAGTGAAAGTTACCGTAACTCTTTTTCCTTTGTCAACCATGAAAACAAAAAAAAATTACTTTTTTCATTCTTCTTTTTAACTCCATGTAAAAACAAAGTCTAAAGCCAAACAAAACTAATAATAAAAGAGTAAAAAAACTCAAAGTAAAAAAGACAGAGTACAGAACAATATAAAAACTTAAAAAGAAATAAGAAAAACAAAAAAAACAGTAGAATTTTGTTAAAAAGTAAAAAAGGAAGAAGAAGAAGAAGAGTAGCTGAGCCAACTTTATTTTTATTTTCACTTACCCTACTGAAAATTTTAAAAACACACACAGTCTCTCTCTCTCTGCTCAGACACACAGTCTCTCTACTCTCTCTAACCTATAGTCCACTCTCCTACAAGTAGACTTTAAGACAACTTTCTCACAGTGTTGAGTAACGTAAAAAACCCATCTGGTCATTTAATAAAAGCCAATCTTTTTCTCTCACTCACTCTCTCTATTTAGATTTTACTCAGAGCAGGGAGATCCAACATCATCAAACCCATTCACCACTACTAGCCATGGATTACGTAAGCTCCCTTCTCTTTCTTCTTCTTCTTCTTTATCTTCTTCTTCCTTTTGGGTATACAAAGCTCTTAACTTTTTGTTCAATCAGGAATACGGAGGAGAGTACTGCAGGAGGGGACACGTGCCGGCGTTTGGGAGCTGGGACTGGAACGACGCAGTTCCATTCACTCAGTGTTTCGAGACAGCAACCACTCAACAGCCTGCTTTCCTCCACTATGCTCCTTACCCTCAAGATCGCGATCTTTACCTCGCCGGCGATCTCTACGACAACCACCACCTTGTCGCTCCCGCCGTGATCCTCCTCCCCCGACGCCGGGTACTTCTTGAATCCTTCCCAAATTTTTAAAACTTCCGTCCGGATCGATCGACGCCGTGATTTATATGTTCCGGTAAAAATGTTTTACAGGCTAAGGTGGGACAGGAGCCGAAGAGGGCCAGCTCCAAGGAGCAACAGAAGCACAAGACGGAGGCGCGTGAGTCGAACGCGCCATCGAGCTGTCCAACACCGGTTGTGAAGAGGAGGAAGACGGCGCCGAAACCTGTGGACGAAGACTTGTACAAAGTGTCCCCTCAGCTTCTCTCCGTCAAGTCCCAAAAGGTGGACAATTCTTCTATCTATTTTTAAAATATCTTTAAAATTCGATACCAATGTAGTTTTAAGATAAGGTTAGAGAATGATTTGGAAAATGTTATTGAAATTAATGCAGAAAAGAGGAGGTGGGTTTGGGTGCATTTCAAGGTGTTTTTTGCCAACACGGGTGCTTTGAGGCAACAAGCGTGAGAGTTTGAGTCAGACGATGCACTTTGTGTGTTTCTTTCTTTTTTCTAAAATTATTATTACTATATGCTTGTGATATTAGGTATAAGGTATGTATTTATTTATGCGTAGGAGAAAAAAGGAGATGAATTCTATATGATAAGCTATAATATGTAGTTTTCGGAAATGCGAGCCATATTGTATTTCGTAAAACTAAAAGGAAAAATGAGACTTGTTTTGCAACCTCTTTATATCCCCCAAGTATGTCTAAATTTGTAAATAGTAATGTCGTTGGTAGTGTTACTGTTGGATTTAGTGAGATTAGGGATGGGAAAGGTGTTAAATCTAAGTAGGGGAATGTTGTTGAATACTAGTAGTAGCTTTCCCTCTTCATCTACAGAAAGTTTGACTTGTGGCAGAGCTACCTCTCCTTTTTTCTTGTGATTTGAAAAAGAGTTGGATCTACTAGAAGTTAGTGAAAATCAGAAATTGGATATAAATGATAAGTGGGTGGAACTTGGCAGAAACGTTTGATGGGATTTTGTGGATTCAGATGGTATTTAAATTTAAATTTAGCTGAATATGATAAAGTGATTTAATTTAATGGAATTGTTGAAAATGATCTAGCCACAGTTAAAATATATTCCATTGTTTCATTATATGCACATATGTTTACAATTCCAAGGTTTTCGTAACTCTTATCACTTACTTATATTGAAAGTTGATTTTGTGTATCTTTTTTCTTTTTCAAATTGTTTTCCCGGAGTTGTTGTAGTTGGAGTACGTTATAGGTTAACAGTTATATTCAACTCTCTGCGAATGTTACAAGTAAGTAAAGTAATGTTAGAGAGAGTTGAACTATACGTTAGTGATTATCCGTTGTTCAAGAATTTTTAGTAGTTTTGATTTTTGAATGTTTATGATGTACCTTAATAAAAGGTTAGATATTCTATTATTTGCCCAACAAACATATTTTCATTAAAAACGACCATATGAAATTACTCGAATATCAAATTGATGTCTACCGTATATACTTTTTTTTAACACATAACAACGCTGTCGAAATCTCCTCCATTTCTTTTAACTTTCCACTGTATACTGATGGTAATTTTTTTGGACTTCGTGGACTGGCAGGATCTTGTAGAATATATGCTTATATTACCATAATTTCGTTCATTTTCTTGGAGAGAAATAGCCAATTTTTTTTTTGTTTTCTAGCTAAAAATCATTATTCTTTTCTTTGCATTTTTACCCTGATTTGTTTTAATAACTTTTCGATATATAGTACGCCATTCATCAAAGCAGTCGCATCATTTTTTTTTTTAAGTTTGAGTTTCAAACGTTGACAAAAAACTATTGAGTTTATATAAACAAAAGACTTTATATAACGTTAAAGTATCACATGAATGTTGGGCGTGACTCTAAGGGAATTATGACAGCCTTGTCTTTCTTCTTAATTTATACTCCCAGGTTATAAAACAGCCTATTAATTTAATTTCGTAATCAAATTTTCTCGTCTTTTTATCATCTTTTAGAAAAACAAATGAAAGAAAATACACGTTCAAATAAAGAGAAAGTGGGTGTTAAGAAAAAGAAAAAAGAGAGATAAAAGTGGTGGAATTATGGCAATCAAATGTCATTAAAGAAAAGACCCACGCTTTAAAATCAGGGAAAGATAAGGCGTTAAACGTAGCATTCTAAAGTCTAAAGTCTAAACTCTAAATTAGATTAAATTAGATTCTACTTTTTTAATACAATGGAGACATTTATTTTTATTTAACTACTTAAGGGGTAAATGGCCGACACAAAAAGGGGTAAATGGGTTGTACTTGTACAATCAGGGAAACAAGATGGGTTGAATTAAACGTACTCTTCTTCTAAGTTACATGGAAATGGTAACAGAAACCTAGAAACAAAATGTTTCTTTTTTTTTTTGTCATCTGAACATTTTATTGATCGAAGTATATCATACAAGATATTATACAAGAGAAATCTAACACTCAAACAAGGGAAACATTGCCCAAAAAAGAGAAGCCAAACCGATTGAAAAAGTTAAAGTCATCGGTAACAAGAAAGGAAGCCAAAAAAAAAACTAAGCTCGAAGAGATCTGAAACATTGCAGTTAAAACAGAGAAAGAAAACTGAACTCAAACCCAGTGGATAATCCAAACCTGCAGAACACTTTACAAAACTTCCAAAGATTCAACGGACGACATAAACGCAGATGCCTACCGCCAACCAACGCAGATGAACTTCCTCCTGAAACGAAGAGAGAGAAGCTCTCAGAAACAAGAAACAAAGCTTCATGACCCGACAAGATACACTCTTTCGGATGCGGCGACGGCAGATGAGGAAAGTTAACGCCTAGATAGAAACCTTCGAGGACCAGAGATCGCAAGGAGCCAAGCCTATCCAATCCGAAGAAACGAACTAGATAGCAACCACACCAACCTCCAAGAAGAGAAGAAGAAGCAAACCTGCAAATCAAAATCCAAATCACCAAATCGAAGAACAGAAACTCCCCTATGACGACAGATCCAGACCATGATCTACCGAGAAGGAGATTGTCGTCGTCCAAACTGAACCGTAGATCTACTTGATCCGGCACCTCCCTCAACGAAACCACATAGATCTGCACAGATCTGAACCAAAAGACTGCACCGTCGACGAACCCCTCTTCACCACACGAAACAGAAAAAGATAAGCAGTAATAAAAGCCAGACTAAAATCAGATCTGACCCCGGTGCTAAGAAAGCCACCGGAGCCAGTGAGCCAAGAGGAAGCGCGGTTGTTGTTTACAGGAGAGAGAAGGGAGCTTTTTGCTTTTTCACGGCTTCTTCGAACTCTCTCGTAGAAACAAAATGTTTCAAAAATGGGAAATTCCTATTTCGGAAAATATAAGATTGAAAACGTTTTGGAAACATATATATTTATATTTATATTCATATATATTATATGCATAGTGAAATATAAAACATATAAATTCTACTAAAAATAAGTTTTAAATCAACACAAATCTAACACATGAGTATTAGATAGTTTAATTAAAGATATACATATCGTAAAGTTCAATGTTGATTTTTTCCAAAATACTTTATAATAATATAATACCAAAACTTATGTCATCTAATAAATCAAATTAATATTCATTTACATAATATTTAAATTAATCATTTACTTTTATTTTTAGTTTTATAATTATCTATTTTTATGCTTTTAAAAACAAAAGATAAATTTTCTGTAAAGTGTCAAAATGGAAACAAGAGTTTCCAAAGTGAAAACGTCCGTTTTCAACAAGTTTCAGACGAATTTTTGAAAAAAAATATTTCCGATATGGAAAACGTACTTCGAGTGAAGTTTCCATGCAACATATAGCACAAAACAATACTAATAAAATATTCTTATAAATTCCATCGTTTTTTCTGATAAGATGTAATACAAGTTTTAAGTGTTTTACTCATATCCCAACAAAAAAAAAACTTTGAACGATTTTTTCTTTCTTACGGCATAAAAAGAAAGCTAATTTCTACTATAATTTGCAGATGAATAAAGAGAAATTTTGAAAAATATACTTTTAAGGGGTAAATTTTCAAAAATACATTTCTAGTGTAGCAATTTTCAAAACTACAATTTTTCTTAATTTTAACCTATAAGTTTGGGATCACTAATCTTTAATTAGAGTTTAGATTTTGGGGGTTAGAATTTAGATTTAAGGTTTTAAAGTTATATTTTAGGGTTTGAGGTTCTTTTACTCCTTGAAAAAGTGTATTTTTGAAAATTGATACATTATAGGTATAGTTTTGAAAATTAACACTCAAAAATATATATTTCTGAAATTTCCCCATGAATAAATGCAATGAAATCAAAATTCTATTTATTTGATTCTTCTATCCAACCATTTTCAACTCATGTTTATTCTATTAATTTTTGTAGTGATTTTCTATGTCATATCATTGTGAGAAGATAATTTGATTTGTACTCTAATAGAAGAGGGAATTGCCAAATATAGATCAAAACATGAAATTAACTAAGGGACTATACCACAACAAAAATCAATTACAAAACTAACCTCTTGTACAGTAAAAAGGACCCCACACCCCCTTATGAACAAAAAAAAAAAACGCATGCATTGATTAAGATTTTAACCTCCAGACAATGTGGTTTACAGGTTAGCTATACCGTATAGACAAACTTGGCGATCTACCTGTTAATAACATCTTAAATTTTAATTAACAATTAAATAAAAAATAATTTGCCAACAAAACATATATGAATAATTAAAACATAAACATTATCATCTACCAAAAATATGAATTCATACAAATGAATCATTTATAAATAAGCAAAGACATTTAGGTTAAAATCTATAAAATCGTGTGAGGTCTACCGAATACGTCTACTGTATCATTAAATCTTATTTTTAATTATACAAATTGTAAAAAAAATATTTTGATGAAAATGTTTTATACATAAATACAATAAAGACAACATACATCTATATAAAATATAATTTCATAAAATTGAATCAAATTAAATAATAAAAAAACAAATTAAGTTAAAACACTATAAAACCATAAGAGGTCTACCACAGAGGTCTACTAAATCACTGAATCTTAAATTTAAATTAAGAATAAGAAAAAAATAAATTGAAATATTTTATTCATAAATAATGAAATAATAGACATTTAACATCTATTAAAAATAAAATCGAAGAAAAATTCATGAATCTATAAATATCAAGGGTATATAGTTAATAAGAATAAGAGTTTGAGTAGAATGTTTAGGGTTGAATGGTGTAAGTTGTAGGGTTTAGAAAATTTCTAGATCAATTGTTGTTTTTGGTTAGTTATACCATTCAATTTTTGTTTGTTTGTTATCTAAACTGTAAATTGACAATATGTGAAGCAAATCATTGCAAAATTTGATCTAAATTATTCGATTTAGGGTTTAAGGTAAAGTAGACTTTACCAGTAGTATATGTTAGTAGACCGCAATATAGGTCTACTACTCTGATTATTTATGTCGGGAATTCAAAAAATAAATAACCAAAGCGGCGGGAACTGGAAATTACCTGTTAGTAGACCGAAATAGAGGTCTACCAACCGTTTTAACCTAGCGGGAATCCCAAAATTTCAATCCGATGGTTGAAATCAAAACGTTCAGTAATTTCGTGGTAGACCATAGCGATAGACCTCATATAGACAATAGCCGGAAATTAATTGAAATAACCGCTTATTTGTTGTTAACCAACCCACTAAGTCGAGCCGACGTATATAATGCTATTTTAACCATGAACTCTTATTTTTAGGTTTTGTTACAAGTTGGCGAGTCGGCGCTCTCAGAGGTGATTTCCCCGGTTTCCGTGCCCGACGCCATTTTGTCCGCCTCTGTTTGTTCGTGCTGGTAATTTCTTCCGCCTTCTACTTAGTGTCGTTAACATATCTCCTTTCAGTCGGCTAACGGGTTAATGTTCGCCATGTGTACAAATCGGCACCGCCGTGGGATGAATTCATCGACGTTGGTCATCAGAGTCGGAGCGCTCCTGTCGATCTACTTTCCTTGTAGTGACTCCGTCTCTCATTCTTCTCACTCTTCCTACCACATATTATCTCACCGACATCTTTAGATCACATTTCAAAAATCGTTTGCCTTTTTGTTATTAAATCGTCTGAAACCTAGGGTAGATCTTCGTGGTAGACAGTTGTGGTAGACAGTTGTGGTAGACATTTGTGGAAATACTGAGTTGGTCTTTTCTGGCTATTGTGTTATGTCTTGCAGAATGGAGAAGCCTACCTTTCCAAGGAGGTTTTACACAAGAGGAGCTGAGCCAGACGCCCAAAAAAGCATTTCCTACTCCAGCAACGACAAGAACCTGTTTGTTGCCGTGAAAAAACTCTTGGGTGATGCCGAATGGGAAATGCTCAAAGACTCTCCAGTTGGTGTCTTCCTCAAGTTTCACGACCTTAAATTCGAGTGGTCTTCGAAAGTGGTTCACACGATGCTCACATACCAGTTAGAGTGCAAGAAGAAGTATGAGATCTGGAGTGCGGTTGAGGCGAAACCACTTAGATTTTCCCTGCATGAGTTTGAACATCTCACTTGCCTCAACTGCGACTATGTAGAGGATCTTGATGACCCCAAGGTTGAGGTTACTCTAGAGGTGAGAGAATTCTGGGAGAAGTTGGGAGTAGATGTTGGGGCTGGTCCGAGTCAAAATCAGCTCACAGAAGCATGCAAATGGGCAACAGACTGATCATGGTTAGACAAACGTAGGCTGGCTTACTTGGCCATATATGTAGGCTTTATTGCGGCTCGGAAAAGCAGTTCGCACACTCCGGTGAACCTGGCCAGATTAGTGATGGATGAAGAGAAGTTTAAGAGTTATCCATGGGGGCGTGTAGCTTTCAAGAATCTGATCACTTCCATCAAGGGAGCAGAGCTATGGAAGTCTGGATATGTGATGGATGGGTTTGTTGAGGTGATACAAGTATGGGCCTATCGTTGCATGCCTGAATTCGGAGCCAATTGTGGTGCACCCATATCAAACGCTCCAAATACTCCGCTTTTGGCCTACAAAGGCATACAAGGCTTAAGAAACATTGAACTCACCATACTGAAGCAGGTGTGTACATCCTCTTGAAACTCATGTCATGTAGAAATATTAGGTTGACTTCTTAAGTAGACCTCTAAAGTAACTTTGGCTTATGTCACATTGTAGGTGAACTTTGAGCACTGGATAAAGGTGGATAAAGATCTTGTTTACCCAAAGTGGGATGATGATGAAGATGACCCGCATGTTGCGAATCTTATCAAGGCTCTGTACAGAGAGCTAGGTGGTCTGTGGAAGTGGAAGCTGGCAGACTAGAATCCTCAGGGTGTACTGGTGGCCAAGAAAGCTAAATCCGGGGAGTCTGCAAAGAGGAAAGGATACTCAGACCATGTAGCGGAGATGCAGAAGAGGCAGTGTCCAGAGAGCGTTTCCGTTCCTGACGATGGCTTCAATCGCTTTGGGGAGCAGATTAAGAAGCTGTTTGAAGAGGGCATTTCAACGTTGTCCGCGGAGATGAAGTTGGGCTTCGAACAGACTGATGTCAAGTTCAGGACCCTAACTAGGAAGGTGGTCCGCATAGAAGAAACCATCCGGGAGATGAAAGAAGCATCAAGGCCTGCGGAGCCTGAGGAGCATAAGGAGCCTGAGGATAATGATGCCGAGAAAGTTGGCGATAACACTGCCACTTCTCAGAGTAAATTTGCTGAGGATACGGTCACCCCTTCTAAGAAAAAAGATCGGATTAGTATAGACCCCTCTCCCAAATCTACGTCTAGAACAAAAAATCCGCCTGCTGTACCTCGTAGAGTCCTTCGAGATAGGCGCCAGAACAAGAAATACTTGTAGTTTAGTTTGCTGATGCTGATATTGTTTTCCTATATGTCTGAACCTATTTAGTGTGTGATAAACAATTAATATGACTTGCCATATATATATCTCTCTATTAGAAATTTACCTTGAAAGATATTTGTGCGAACTATACCAATACATTGAAAGAATATGCGTTGTTGTTCACATTTGCAGAACCAACATTTACAAAAAAAACACATAATAGTAGACCTTGTAAGTAGATCTACATAGCAGACAAACATTAAACATGAAAGGTAGATCTCCGAGAATATCTACTCCACGTGGAGGGTTAGTTTTGCAATTGATCGAGAAATTTTTTTTTTTTTGGTAGACCTCTTTGGAGGTCTACTCCACGTGGAGGTTAGTTTTGCAATTGAGCGAGAAAACATTTTTCCTTGGTAGACCTATTTTGTTATTAATAGACCTCGAAATCGTCTACTGAAATAAAGAGGTCTACGTTGTAAGTCTACAAGAAAAAGTAGACCTCAAAACGGTTAGTTTTGCAGTTGACCAAGTTTGACTTTCTCAAAGTAGACTTCGACGGTAGACCTAATTAATTTTAGCGTTGACCAGGTATTTCAGTAGACCTCACCTACAAGAGAAAGTCAAACTTTAGTCAACTGTAAAACTAATTTTTTTCCGTAGGTAGACCTCAGGCGTAGACCTGACCAAAAAATGTTTTCTCGATCAATTGCAAAACTAACCCTCCACGTGTAGTAGATCTCCAAAAAGGTCTACCGTAAAAAATGTTTTCTCGATCAATTGCAAAACTAACCTCCACGTGGAGTAGACCTCAGTGGAGGTCTACAACTAGTTTTTTTTGTTTGCAAAGGAAATAGTGCGGTCAAATCTTCGTTGACGAGTAGACCTCAATGGAGGACTACCATGTGTAAATAGACCTCCACTGCGGTCTATTATCGCGGATCAAAACTGAAATTCTTAGATTTTTGAAAAAATGTTACCTGGCCGCCGGAGAAAAGCTCTTCGAGGGCTAAGAACTTCGATTTAGGCCTTCAATAACGAACTCCGGTCGTCACCGTAAGCTAAACCACCGAAAATGCCAAGACCTAAGATTTGACTTTTCTTATAGAGTTCTTAAGATGAAAATGGGGAGAAAATAGAAGAATAAGAGTTTGTTAGAGTTTGTGTGATGAAATAATGATCAATGCTAGCCTCAAAAGTGGATTTTCAGAGCATTAGGAGCTCCAAATTGGTTGAAAATTGTGATTGAAAATATTGATGATATGATATTTTCGAAATTAAGAGTAGAAGATGAGCGGCGTTTGGTCTTTATGCAGATCTGGTAGACCGCAGTAGTGGTCTACCACTCGGAAAAGTAATGACATTCTCGTAAATAATTGGACGAAAAAAAAAAAAACTGACAGAGGTTAGTTTTGCATTTGACCAAATATTTTGGTCTAAAATTGAAAACACCCCCTAATAGAATACAAATGAAAATTTATCATCTATAGCCGCATAACATAGAATCGCGGTATATATACGCAACAAATCTAGTCATCTGCATCACATGATTCACATCAAATTATCTACAATATACAAATCTAATTATCACCAATATACACATCAAATCTAGCTATCTACAATATACGCACGACAGGGAATTATTGTGAATGATTTCATGGAGAATTCCGCCATAAAAATTTCGATCGTAAGTCGTAACATACAAATTCACGACATGTAATTTTATATGCCTCACGTTTAGTCGTTTACGATGAAGAACAACGTTATCCTTTAAACATGAAACAACAGTAGGCGATTTCATCTACATCATATTAAATATTTTGATATCCAAAATATTCAACCGCAAGTACAAAATGAAATACATGGTAACATACCCTGTAGGATCGTCCGTAAGGTTTCAACTTTTACAGGCCCAAAAATATATTTTTTACTTTTTTTGTTTTCTTGCAACTATATGCATTTGTTTTGGCATTACAAATTTACAAGTATATGCAATCATAATTTCGTATTAACGATCAGAGATAATTACTTTAATGCAAATGAATGCTTAATTTTACTCATGTGAAAATAGATGACACAATGATTTTTTGTTTTTATATATTTTTTTTCTCTTCACATAACTTTGAAATCGAGTGAAAGAAGGCAGGCAACCACCGTGAAAATAGATGACACAATGAATTTCAAATTTCATTTCGAGGCATCGTATCCTCGGCGCTGAAAAAAAAAAAGTGCGATCTGACCGGTGGAACAAAGAAATCGGAGATGAGCGGCGCGAGACTGTGCTCTCTTGTGGCGGAGCTAGGTTACGAAGGCGCCGGAAAGTTAGACCCCGACAGCTTCGAATGGCCGTTCCAGTACGACGATGCCCGTCCTATCCTCGACTGGATCTGTTCCTCTCTTCGCCCCTCTAATGTCCTCTCACTCGCTGAACTCTCCCTGTGTGTTTTCTTTTCCATTCTCATTCTCGATTCACATCCTTTCTCGTTCGACAGCTCGAATGTTTCACTTCTCAATGTTTTTTTTTTTTTTTCCTGATTGGGTTTGAATTCGAGTTGGTTTTTCTGAATTAGGTAAATGTCAGTTTGATAAAGCTCGTATTGCCGCAATTAGCATAAGCCTTGTGGTTATACTCTCAATTATCGTTGCTAGCTAGCTTATTTTCTCATCTAGTTTTGGGGAACATATTAATAATGAATTAGATTCAATCCCTCTGCAGTTTAATTCCCTGCGCTCTCTGGCATGTACTCGTTTAGCTGCGTATTAGATTCCACATCTTTTCTAGATGCAGCCAAGTATTAATGTTTCAATTGTATATGCCCTAAAGAAATTTTGGGAATGGAAATTTTTTCATCCTATATATCCTTTGTAATGTACTTTGGTGATTATACTGCAAGATGCTTCTCCCTATGTAGTTTGTTCATGTATCAGTGGTTAATGGTTGTTTGTTGTTTGTGGATCCAGATATGAGCAATTTGAAAGAGAAGGGAAACTCTTAGAGGTAACTCCTTGTACCATTCTGCTTATGTGTTTTTCTTGGCTTTGATAATTCATCAAACCTGTATTCGTCTGTCTTAAGATGTTATTTCCTTGACTTCTTATGGAGCATTTATCTTTTCATGGACTCAGGGCGAGGATCTAGATCAAGCCTATGATAGCATATCAGCATTCTCTTCCAGGAGAAATAACCAGGAGGCGGTATTTGGAGCAGAAGAAAGCATAAAAGAAGTAAGGTTAGACCTTCATATCACACGCGATTGTGTTCTTTCTGTTTGATGATATAAGAGACATTTGCTCCAATGATTTAGTTTCACGGCACTTGGAACAAGTACAACTGTCAAGGTTTTTAAGTGCATGAGATATCCTTAGGTGATCAGAACTACCGTGTGTACACTGACTTTTATTGACATATGGTGCACTGTTAAATAGTTTCTTTTCCTTGTGAGAAGTAAGGTAATTTTGTTGGGAACTTTAGTTTCATGTCACTTATCTCCTTAGGTCATCAGGCGTTTACATGAGTGCTTTAGGTTTCTTTGACCTTGTGGTGTTTTATGTAAATGTATTTTGTTATTCCTTTTGAGCAATTACCAGGGGCTTTGTTTCACGTCATTTAGTTTTTCACGTATGACTACATTAAGCTGTCATCAGAGGTGTTAATAGGTGCTCTAGATATTGTTGACCTAGTCGTGTACACCAATCATTAAATCAGCGGCGTGACTGTATTCCTAATTGACAGAGATGCAACGTTGGCGCATAAGGCTGAAGCCTTGGAGTTGCAGAGGCAGCTAAGGCGGTTACAAACTCAATATGATTTACTCTCTGGCCAATCTTCAGCTCTGATTCAGGGGAGACGTGCTCGAGTTGCTGCAACTTCAGCTGTCACTGGACAGCTAACAGCTATAGAAGACAGCTTATCTGCTAGAAATTTGCAGGTTTGTTACGTTCCCTCACACAATCGTAAAGTGGAATGTGCAATTCTTTTGTCTATGATAAGTTTTTGATGTTTCCTTTCGTTATTTTCCTGTGATTTTAGATGAACGGAGTTCTAGGAAGACTGGCCTCCACTTCCCAAGAGCTTGCTCATTATCATTCTGGCGAAGGTGTCCTTCATACCCCTTCTCTATCTTTTGGTTTAACTTTTCCATCCATATCTGGTGAACTACTGGTTTAATTTTGTAATTGGTATGAATGCAGTATACTTTCAAACTAGCATCATTTGGTTGAGGAACTTTAAGATAGTTGTGTATTAGTTAGTTTGAAAGAGTGGATTTCTAGCCAGAATTTCATTTATGGATTTTTTCTATTAGTTATCTGTGTTAAGATTTCACGGAGGCAGCATGTTGTATTTTTCTGTACACATTTCTTTTGGTTGATAGACGAAGAAATGGGTTTTGACAGCTATGTAAGCAAAACAGTTCTCTAAGTGATTTTTTTTTTTTTTTTCCAATCTTTCATAGAATATGATCATATTAAACTGTCATCATTTGTTTTAGCCACCCTAATTGGCTGGTTTGCATGTTGCAGAGGATGGAATCTACTTAGCGTACTCTGATTTTCATGCCTACTTGGCTGGAGATTCAGCCTGCACAAAGGAGCTAAATCAGTGGTTTGCTAAGCAGCTAGACACGGTAAGTGGCTGGCATTAGTGGTGAAAACATTGCTAATAATTTCAATTTCTCTTCATCATATAGAAAAATCAAGCTGGTCGAGACCTTATCCTTAGTACCTACTGAGAAATGCTATAATTGGACGATTTCTGAGAATGGCTTAAGTATTAACTGTTATACATCTTGCACCTATTTATCTACACTATTTAATGTAATTTATCTGCTATCATGTCAGGGGCCATACCGTTTAGTTGCAGAGGAAGGAAAATCGAAATGCTCATGGGTTAGTCTTGATGATACATCAAACATGTTGCGAGGTAACTGTTCCTTCAATGTGGTTTATGATTTTCGGATATACTTTTGTTTTGCCTGAAATGCATATATCCTGGTGGTGATATGTGAATTCCCTCTGTATAGTTAGAATCCTCTATTCTTCTATAGTGCATAAGTTCTTACTTCTTTGAAGCTGTTGTGCATATATAACTTGTGTGTGTAAAATGCAGCAGATTTGGAAAAGTCACAACATCAGCGTGTATCTGAACTGCAGCGGCTTCGATCCATGTAAGTATTATGTGATGCTCTACTTTCACTTTGATCATTACTCAGGATTTGAAGAAAGTCTTTTCGTCCAAAAAAAACTCTGTGCGAAAGGGTCTCTCTTGCTCATTGGCCAGTCTAAAGAAAATACTGGAGACCACATATCATATAGAAAATTCAGAATTTTCTCACTCTCCAAGGCATACAAGTTTTCTCACTCTCCAAGGTATTTTCCTGTAATTTACAGCTTTGGAACAAGTGAGAGACAATGGATCGAAGCTCAGGTCGAGAATGCTAAGCAACAAGCTATTCTCTTGACACTCAAATCTCAAGTAACTTCAGTTGAAGCTCATATTCATTTTGATCAACATTCTCTAAGGTAGAAAGCATGAAACAATCGAAGCAAGACATTGACAAAACATTGTGGTGTCTTAGACTTGTCATATTGTATTCCGTCCGGTGATCATGTTCTTACCTGTGCAGGAGAAAACATGCAGATCTAGTTGAAGAAATCTCGACCCTTTATCAGAAAGAAGAAAAACTCTTATCTGAGGTTTGTTCGCGTACTCAATTCTTGAAGTTTGAAGTCTCCTTTTTCTAAACTATAACGAGTAGGCTTCATTGGGTAACTACATATTTGATTAATCTATCCTTCTTCTTAGACTATTCCGGAACTATGTTGGGAGCTTGCTCAACTCCAGGACACTTATATCTTGCAAGGTACTTAGCATTTACTCTTTGCTCTTTACCTGTAGATTTTTGGATAATTTTGGGCTTTCATATGATTTTACTCATCATAACCTTGTAGGTGACTACGATCTAAAGGTCATGCGACAAGAATTGTATATTAGTAAACAGAAAGTGGTATGTTGGCCTTAAGTTTTCTTTTTATTAAATTTCTTCAAGATATGTTGGCCACAAAGTGTTTATAATGTTTGAGATACCAAGATCTACTTGTCATTTTGTCCTTGATATTCCGAATATATTGTTGCAGTTCATCAATCACCTGGTTAATCAGCTTGCAAGACACCAGTTCTTAAAATTAGCATGTCAGCTAGAAAAGAAAAACATGCTTGGAGCATTCTCTCTGCTGAAAGTAATCGAATCAGAACTCCAGGGTTACCTCTCCGCCACACGAAGCCGTGTGGTATGGTCATATACATAGTTACGGTCCATGATTTCCTGCAATTATTGGATAATGAGACTAATATTTCTTTGCACTATCTGTATACAGGGACGGTGTTTATCACTGATCCAAGCTGCATCAGATGTGCAAGAACAGGGAGCAGTGGATGACCGTGACAGCTTTTTACATGGAGTTAGAGATCTCCTAAGCATTCACTCAAGTAGTCAACACTACCGTTTTACACAAATTCCCTTTTGTCTGATATTTTCCCAACCGAATTTAAGCTGTCGATCTTTCATCTTTTCCTGTTATAGACGTCCAAGCCGGGTTATCAACCTATGTCTCAGCTCCAGCCATCATTCAGCAGATAGTTTCTCTTCAGTCGGATCTTTCGTCTCTTCAGTCTGACCTCGAGAATTCCCTTCCAGATGACAGAAATAGATGCATCAACGAGCTGTGAGTCACCATTCACCCCAAATCATAACATTCCTTAGGCTCTTCCACAAAAACAAGTATTAACCATGCTCATATATCACTGTGTCTCTCTCTCCGTTTTCTCAGGTGTACGCTTATTCAGAATCTGCAGCAACTACTCTTTGCGTCTTCAACTACAGCGCAACCCATATTGACACCATGGGTAAAAGAAATCTCAGTTCTCAGTTACATTTTAGTCCTTAATCTAAAACCAAGACATGGAGTTTGACTCACGTTGTTTGTTCCCATGTAACATTAGCCGCTGATGAAAGAACTTGATGAAATGGGGAAAATCAACTCCAAACTCTCTGCAGCAGTGGAAGAAGTAACACTTGAGCACCGCGAGAAAAGGGAGGTGAGTCTTAATCAATAATAGAGATACATTTGTCGTCAAGGAATATAATTTTTTTGAACAAACCCAGCTCCTTTTAATATACTACTATTGCTGCAGATCATGAAGCATCACTCCAAAGACGTGGAACTCCAAAGGCGAGTATTTGTGGACTTTTTCTGTAACCCAGAGAGATTGAGAAGCCAAGTGAGGGAACTCAATGCACTCGTTCGTGCTCGCCAAGCCTCATCATAGGTCCTCCACACAAAGTACATAGCACAAGTGATCTCTCTTTGTTTTTTCAAGTTTGCCATTTCACTTACTCTATGATTTGTATACAAAAGGGTTTTGACTCCGTCTTTATCTAGTGGTTTAATTGCGTCTTCAAGATCGTCTATTTTACAGATTGCTTTTCTACTTTAATTTTGTTTGAGATGTCTGTTGATTTTACTTGCTGCCCAGCTTCTACTGTTTCTGACCAAGTTTCGTTGCGTCTTGAGCACCCATTTGCTCTTTTAAGATTTTTACTTGGCTTTTCTAATCGTTTTTAATGTACTTCCGGTTCAGCCTAGAGTAGTGGCTTTTGATCATTACTCAAGCTCAAGCAGATGATTTCCAGAATCTCGATATGATTCTCAGGCCGAGCTCTATTTCACGTCTGCACAACTCTTTGAACAAGATCTAAGAGTTCCTTGTAAAATGAAAGAATTTCTGTTTAACGTGAAAGGACTACATAGTAGTATACTACATACATGGATTTGTAGTGTCATTCCATTATTCAGATCTATCAAAACAATGGAGGTCAAGATTCGTGATCAGATTTCCAAGTGCATTGTGGTCGACGATCGGATGCCAAGCCATGTTGTGTCAGAGAAGCTACTACTTTTGAGGATAAATCGAGCTTCTCTGCTAGATCAACATTTCCGACACACAGAAACCTGAAATCTGTGCGATGATCTATTCAATCCCGAGTGTATCTCTCAGCATCAAAGGGCGGTCTCTGTGCATTCCAAGTCGAGTCTCTAGATTCCGGTGCAGCGTTCATTGGTGCAAAGGCTGGAACATAAGAGAGAGTTTACAAAACACAACTGAGAAACCCGCAAACAAATTAAACTTAGTATGCAAGAAATATACATGAGGTGTATTCAAAATACTATTCAATGCAAATCGGTCTACAGATATATTTTGGCAGAGAGATCATCATCAATTGGTAATTATGGCAACTCAATCACACCATACCACACCTCGAACGCAGATAGTAAAATGACAAAAGATATCCATCTAATTTATCTTATATCATCACCTCTCCAGTAGCTGTGAAGGCTGAAAATACTAAGCATTTTGCCCACTAATATGATTTAACCCAGCATCACACTCATATGCAACAATATAGGGTTCACTATGCTTAAACCTTGTCACAATTGCAAACTGATGCCTTCTGTTTGGCTTCACGCTACTCGCAATAATTTCAACGTATCAAACTACAGTTCAGTATCTTTTCACGCAGATAAAAGAAATACAAAAAGATACTCGGAGATGTAGACTCACCTTTGTCTCTCATTCTCCTATCTCTGTCATATTCAAATTTGTCCCGGATTTGATTGACTTTCTCCCAGTTTCCATCACCTTGTGTTGTTCTATTAAACCCTTGTTCCTGCTGTCATATTAGATTGTCACACGAATCAAACGCCACATAATATCAAATTACAAGAAAACAACGACACGAATTGAAATTTAGTCAGTAACATATAAATTCATTACCTTTGTTGGATCATTATAAGGTCGCCTGTTCCTGAAATGACCGAGGAACCAAATCCATCAATATACAATAAAATTGGCGATTAAGCACTGGATATGCTTATCAGAACATGGTTGAGAGAAACCTGTATGGATTAAAATCTTCATCGTCTTCTTCAGCAGACTCGTAATTTGCATGATCTCTTGCGATTTTCTTCGAGTAGCCTTCATCCCAGTAAAGCCTCTCCCAGTTTTCTCTAAGCTCGTTATACAATTCCATGTACCTTTTGCACCATGGCTCATGCTCCTATCGTTAAACCCGTTGAATATTTAGAATTCCAAATTCGTTTTCAAACAATTCGACCAATAGTCGAAAGATACAATTCCAATTCGTCTTCAGTACCATTTTCAATCGCAATACGAGTAGGAACATCGTAAGATCCTAAAACTGAGAAAGGAATTGTTTCAGACTGACCGATTCTTTGAGGACGAGACGAGTGCGGCGCATGAACTGCTCACGGAGCTGCTTCCGGCGCCTGTTCGGGATGTTGTCTCTTGGTATGGTGAAACGCTCACGCAGAGGGACGTGATCGCCGATCTCGTGCATCTCTCCGTCGACGATCCACCACTCCGACTTCTCTTCCTTCTTTTTGAGCGGCAGAGAAGAGGACTTGTTTCTCCGTCTCGGCTGACCTGCCTCCGTTCTCACGAATCGGAGGAGGGAAGCACTGTTTTGGAGCGACGGCATGGCGGAACCGAGCCGTCTAGCGACGAAGAGCATAGCTACTTTTCCGGCAGCTGGTAAGTGGTTTAGTGAGAGCCGTCGCAAGTGAAGAAAGCTGTGAGACCTATTTGGGATTTTGGGTCTATAATGTACAAAACCGGTCTTTTGCATATACCAGAACTTATTATTCGGTCTGGTTTGGAAATACCAAATGAAATTAAACTCTCTATACAATTCGAACATAATAATATTACTAGAGATTTTCAGCTGCTAATGCTTTTGCCTAAAGTTGTTGATCTTCAACTAAAAGATGTTTGAAATATGCAATTTTGTATAATACTCCATGTGTTTCTGTCTTCAATTCAATTCATTAAAATCTCTTAAGATGTTCACGTTAATTGTAAATTATATATATAACGCAAAAATATGATATTCAAACATTTCTTTTTTAAAAATGGTATTGAGGGGTATATGTTAATATATGTGATTAATTTGGCTTAAACTATTATTTTGAAAATCCGAATTTCCTCATTGTATACCTTTTTTCTTTCTAGAACACAGTTAATTGAGATAGGCTCATTTTATTTTTCACTATCGTTTATCTTGTGAAATATCAAATATCCTAAAACCATATTTATATTGAAACGGATGGAGAGCTAGTTATATAGTATCCAATGATTTGTATGCATGACAGGAATCTAGAACACAAATAACTTTGCAACTTCATTGTTTACATCTTAAAGAAGCAACACAAGATAAGAGCTTTATTTAAACGGTGTTGCACACGCACGTTACGTGTAATCTCTTTGGAATCAAACTTACTTTTGTATAATAGCCTTAGAGCATCACCATCGGGGGTTCATAGCTGGGTTTTAAGCTGAGTTTTAGCAATTAAATGGAGAAAAGAAAAGACAAAATAAATTAATTTTGTTGAACCAGGTTTTTAGCAAAAAACTTTCTACTG